>WBZZ01000755.1:260000-262500 GCA_019918135.1 Paulinella micropora
TGAACAAACCTACGTGCCCTTACCTGAAATGAATCGCCCACCTCTACCAACTGTCCCCTTTGACCTCAAGCCACCGTCCTTCTTGGAAACCAAAAGATCTGTGTTTGCCAAGCGTAATGGTGCAGCCCCTGGCAGAGATAGTATTAGCTACCTTGTTTACAAGAGACTTCCCACCGCTTTACTTTTCTTACACAAACTCATTGTCAAGTGTTGGACAACTGACGTAGCTAATAGCTGGGCCCAAGCTGCTATCTCCCTCCTTCATAAGGACGGCGATCCACTTCAGGCCTCAAACTATCGTCCGATTGCTCTGACAAGCTGCTCGGGTAAGGTATTTTTCTCTTTGTGGTCAAAACGCCTAGAGAGTTTTTTGCTAGATAACAAGTACTTTGACAGAGCAAAACAAAAAGGTTTCCTCCGTAACGTTGCAGGATGCCCGGAGCACATTGCTACTACAAAAGCTACCATCAGAAATGCAAAAGATCACTATCGCCAACTGGTCATAGCATGGATTGACCTACAAAACGCTTTTGGAAGCGTAAACCACAACTTGATCCAGTTCGCTCTCTGGTGGTACCACGTGCCCCCTATGTTTGCTCGCATAATCTTTTTATACTACGAACTCTTGGTAGCCACAATCGAAGGGAAAGAATGGTCATCAGAACCCTTTGTTTTTGCTGATGGCGTTTTTCAAGGATGCTGCATTTCTCCTCTCCTTTTCAACATAGTTTTCAACCTACTCCTTGACCTCCTATCATCCTTGACCAAAAACAACGGTTATCATTTCAAGCATAAGACCTCAACAGATGAAGTCATCGTGCACGAAGCTGCTTATGCTGACGATCTCAAACTACACAGCCGATCCACGAAACACTGTCAATCGTCCATCAACATGATAGACAAATTTCTGTCATGGACCAGAACAATGGCCGCGAAACCGCCCAAATGCAAAAGCCTTGCTTTCAAATACTGGTCTAAAGCCGACGACTATAAGGGTCTCAAACGATTATTGCCGATCTCGTTCCCACCCTTCGACCCCGCCCTTACTATTACTGGCAATCCGATTGACTTCATCGCTGACAAGCCTTTCAAAGACCTCGGATGGATTGTCTACCATGACCTCAGCGAAAACGAACAACGTGCAGCAATCCAAAAGAAGTTCATTCTTTCTATGCAAGCCATCGATAGCTGCTCGATCAATGGCTTTATGAAATTTTGGCTCTACCAGCACTACGCTGTCCAGTCACTTGCCTGGCCATTTCTCATTTATGACCTCTGCTTATCTTTCGCCAAAACCCTTGAGAAAATTGCGACCCGCTTCCTCAAAAAATGGGCCAATATCTACAAAAGAGCTCTGGTCTCTTGCCTTTACCGCCCACGCTCGAAATTCGGTCTACAGCTCCAATCCATCGTCTCTTTTTACCAGCGACTTCAAATCAACCGTGCTCAAATGCTGAAGTACTGCCCAGATAAACACCTCTCGTCCATTTATGCGATGAACCTGACGAAACACGAAACATTTCGAACTATCTGGAAACCAGAGCCTGTGCTCGAAAAGCTTGAGGCACAAGTTGATTTTGAATTCAAACATCGAGGCCAATCCGATCATCTCGGACTTGGCCATGGTCGCTACCCAAAAGAACATTCCATCACAGACCGCAAAGACAGGGTTTTAGAATTAGCTGCTGAGACAATACTTGAGACAACCACAGTGCATGACATGGACAAAGCCATGCAAGGGTGCTTCCTTCGTTTTGAAGACGCATGCCCCTTCGACCTCTCCTGGGCTCGCCTCATCGGAACCCGTAATCCCCGTTTAATCTCTTGGGTCATCAACGCAAGCACAAACTCGGTTATTACCCCCGACCTTAGACGTCTGTGGGGAATCATTCCCAACAACAAGTGTGCCCTCTGTTCTGGTCAAGCACATCTATGCCACATCCTCTCCGGTTGCCATGTTGCCCTCAAACAAGGCCGCTATACCTGGCGTCATGACTCTGTGCTCTGCACTATTGAAGCTCCCCTTCAAAAACACATCGAGAGCCATAACAAACGCTCCCCTATAGACCAAAATGAATCAAAGTCTATGTTTGTGAAAGAGGGCGAGCAGAAGCCTAAGAGACAGTCATTTCATCGACCATCCCTGCTTGACACTGCAAACGATTGGCAACTCCAAACCCAATACACCGGTTCTGAGCAAGCTTTTCCTGTCCACATTTGTGTCACTGACCTCCGCCCCGATATCGTTGTCTGGTCACTGTCTACCAAGATATGTATTCTGATCGAGCTAACGTGCCCGGTCGAGGAAAACATCCTTGACGCACGAGCCTACAAGACCAACCGATACAACAAGCTCAAATCTCAAATCGAGGACAACGGATGGACCTGCCACCTTCGACCAATCGAATGCGGGGCTCGCGGCATGGTATCGTTCTCTGTTCATCGATGTTTCCGCGCCTTGGGTTTTTCCCATCCCCAATCCAAATCCCTTTGCTTCAAG
>WBZZ01000755.1:267500-270000 GCA_019918135.1 Paulinella micropora
TCCTCTGCCAAAAACCCCGGCACGGGCCGGCCTAGGTAGGTAGGCGGGTAGGTAGGTAGGTAGGTAGGTAGGTAGGTAGGTAGGTGGGTAGGTATGGTGGGTAGGTATGGTGGGTAGGTATGGTGGGTAGGTATGGTAGGTAGGTATGGTAGGTGGATAGGTATGGTGGGTAAGGTAGGTAGGTAGATAGGTAGGCACATAGGTAGAAATACAGGTATATAATTAGGTAGGTAGGTAGGTAGATAGGTAGGTAGGTAGGTAGGTAGGTAGGTAGGTAGGTAGGTAGATATTACCGTTATAGAGATGGGAGTCCGGGAGAAGCAATGCTACGATAGGGGATAGACACCCAGCGAAAGAAAAGATAGAGGTACGGCCTGTATATTTTTGTATGTGTGTGTATATGTATGTATGTGTGTATGTATGTGTATATGTACGTATGTATGTAAGGACAAGATAGAGGTACGGCCTGTTTATATGTAAGTGTGTATACGTATGTCTGTATGTATGTATGTTTGTATGTATGTATGTATGTATGTAACGTTACGTTACGTTACGTTACGTTACGTTATGTTACGTTATGTTACGTTACGTTACGTTACGTTACCTTACGTCATGTTATCTTATGTTATGTTATCTTATGTATGCATGTATTTATGTATGTATTTGTGTATGTATAGTACAATACAATACATACTGGAACTTGATGAATGATAGCGAGGGCATAGATAGATAGATAGATAGATAGATAGATAGATAGATAGATAGATAGATAGATAGATAGATAGATAGATAAATAGATAGATAGATAGATAGATAGACAGATAGTTAGATAGATAGATATATAGATATATAGATAGATAGATAGATAGATAGATAGATAGATAGATAGATAGATAGATAGATGAGATATCGCAAAGGAATGTAGTCCTTGCAAAGGAACGCAGTTTCACATCAAACAGTAATTTGTGTACTGTGCATGTGTCCGGGATGGGAATCACGGGTAGACTGTGTTCTGGAAAAAAGAAGAGGAGGAAGGACGTTGAAGTAAAAGGCAATCTAGGAATGGAGAGTGGGGAGGATAAGGAAGAAGAGAAAGAAAAGGAAGCCGTTAGTCCAAGTGTTTTGAGCACCGTAAGCTTGCGCAAGCTACAATGATGACATTGTATGAGGCCTAAACCCCCGAAGGGACCTAACCCGGGCTATGCAACACTGGACGGCTATGACGGAATGCAGTCACCAATACGGACTAGAGGAAGCTTAGTCCAATTTTTGACTGCACAGGAGCGATAGATCGCAAAAGAGCAACGAGCTACGCAGGACGATAGCTTGAAGGAAAGGAATTTGGATTGGGGATGTGAAAAACCCAAGGCGCGGAAACATCGATGAACAGAGAACGATACCATGCCGCGAGCCCCGCATTCGATTGGTCGAAGGTGGCAGGTCCATCCGTTGTCCTCGATTTGAGATTTGAGCTTGTTGTATCGGTTGGTCTTGTAGGCTCGTGCGTCAAGGATGTTTTCCTCGACCGGGCACGTTAGCTCGATCAGAATACATATCTTGGTAGACAGTGACCAGACAACGATATCGGGGCGGAGGTCAGTGACACAAATGTGGACAGGAAAAGCTTGCTCAGAACCGGTGTATTGGGTTTGGAGTTGCCAATCGTTTGCAGTGTCAAGCAGGGATGGTCGATGAAATGACTGTCTCTTAGGCTTCTGCTCGCCCTCTTTCACAAACATAGACTTTGATTCATTTTGGTCTATAGGGGAGCGTTTGTTATGGCTCTCGATGTGTTTTTGAAGGGGAGCTTCAATAGTGCAGAGCACAGAGTCGTGACGCCAGGTATAACGGCCTTGTTTGAGGGCAACATGGCAACCGGAGAGGATGTGGCATAGATGTGCTTGACCAGAACAGAGGGCACACTTGTTGTTGGGAATGATTCCCCACAGACGTCTAAGGTCGGGGGTAATAACCGAGTTTGTGCTTGCATTGATGACCCAAGAGATTAAACGGGGATTACGGGTTCCGATGAGGCGAGCCCAGGAGAGGTCAAAGGGGCATGCGTCTTCAAAACGAAGAAAGCACCCTTGCATGGCTTTGTCCATGTCATGCACTGTGGTTGCCTCAAGTATTGTCTCAGCAGCTAATTCTAAAACCCTGTCTTTGCGGTCTGTGATGGAATGTTCTTTTGGCTAGCGACCATGGCCAAGTCCGAGATGATCGGATTGGCCTCGATGTTTGAATTCAAAATCAACTTGTGCCTCAAGCTTTTCGAGCACAGGCTCTGGTTTCCAGATAGTTCGAAACGTTTCGTGTTTCGTCAGGTTCATCGCATAGATGGACGAGAGGTGTTTATCTGGGCAGTACTTCAGCATTTGAGCACGGTTGATTTGAAGTCGCTTGTAAAAAGAGACGATGGATTGGAGCTGTAGACCGAATTTCGAGCGTGGGCGGTAAAGGCAGGAGACCAGAGCTCTTTTGTAGATATTGGCCCATTTTT
>WBZZ01000755.1:277500-280000 GCA_019918135.1 Paulinella micropora
AGCTGCATCAGTACGCCTCAGATATAGTATTACTATTATTATTGTTATTTGTTATTATTATTATTATTATTATTATTATTGGACACCGTGATAGCCCAGTGGTCAAGTTCTACCATCTGGGCCCTGTCGCCAGTTCGATTCCCGTCGGTGCCACCAGTATTTTCATTGAACATACCGGTCTATTTCTGGACCAGTATTTTCATTGAACATACCGGCCCGTGGAAGTGTTGGAACTGCCCTTGCGGGGGTGTCATTAGAGCTTATCGTCAATTCTCGTACTCCCCTCACGGGTGAGACGATGGAGGCGCATGTGCAGAAATGCATCAGCCATTGACAGAGAAGCACTATTATTATTATTATTATTATTATGGACACCGTGATTGCCCAGTGGTCAAGTTCTACCATCTGGGCCCTGTCGCCAGTTCGATTCCCGTCGGTGCCACCAGTATTTTCATTGAACATACCGGTCCGTTTGGAAGTGTTGGAACTGCCCTTGCGGGGGTGTCGTTAGAGCCTATCGTCAATTCTTCGTACTCCCCTCACGGGTGAGACGATGGAGGCGCATGTGCAGATTTGCATCAGCCATTGACAGAGAAGCACTATTATTATTATTATTATTATTATTATTATTATTATTATTATTATTACATCTTGTTTCCCGGTGGCACACATTGCAAAAGTATTGTAAATATTATTATTATTATTATTATTATTATTATTATTATTATTATTATTATTATTATTATCCCTGAAAGGTGTTGGTGAAGGGAGTGGGGGGTTTGGGGGGAGGGGGAAAATGAAAATTGTGTACCCCCCCCCCCAAATCGGCATCCCTGACGGAATAAATCATGGTTTGTGGGAACGAGGAGGAGTTGGGAGCTCATATTTGCAGGGTGGTTAGCCCCAGACTCGATCTTGATGCTGATATAATTTCTTTGAAATTCGCGCAAATATTTGCGTTAGGGCAGTGTCCTGAATGCCAAATTTCCTTGTTTTTTTGGCCTTTTTTTGCACCCCCCATCCCCATAAATCATGGCTTGTGTGAATCAGGAGGAGTTGGGAGTTCATATTGGCAGGGTGGCTTGCCTCAGACTTGATCTTGATGCTGGTACAGTTTTTTGGAATTCACGCAAATATTTGCGTTAGGGGAGTGTCCTGAATGCCAAAATTCCTTGTTTTTTGGCAGTACTTGCCGGTGCCTCCGGCAATTGAACGTACCCTGTCGACGGGGCAGGGGGGTCCGGGGGGGCCTCCCCCCGGGAACCCCAGGCCTACGATTGTACGTACCCGTTCTGGTCGCGGGTGGCACCCACACCTGAAAATTGAGGTTTTTGCCACCAGGCGCCCTTTGCGGCACCCTCGGCAATTCAACGTACCAAGGGAAAGGAGGGGTCCGGGGGAGCCCTGCGATTGTACGTACCCGTTCTGGTCGCGGGTGGCACCCACACCTGAAAATTGAGGTTTTTTGCCACCAGGCCCTTTGCGGCACCTCCGGCAATTCAACGTACGCTGTCGAAGGGAAAGGGGGCGGGAGGCGGGGGGGGGGGGGGGGGGGGGGGGGGGGGGGGGGGGGGGGAAGAGGGGGGTCCGGGGGGTGCCCTCCAGAAAATTAAGTGGGGCTGGCGGGGTTTGGTGCGCGAGGCGCACCGGTAAACCATCCTTTCAGATGTTGGCGCAGCCCCTAGTTATTATTATTATTATTATTATTATTATTATTATTATTATTATTATTACTATTATTTAGGGAGTACATAGGCCATCGGTCCCTTTCCATGGGCTGATTGGTATAAAGCTCCTAGAGTAATGTTCTATGCCGTCACTTCCTTTATTCCACCGATTGGTGTGCAGACTTTCCTTGTGGAATGGAGGACTGGATGCACATGGCCTTTTGGCTCAGCAATTGGCAGGAGATACACTATTACTATTATTATTATTATTATTATTATTATTATTATTATTATTATTATTATTATTATTATTATTATGATTATCTGGACACCGTGATAGCCCAGTGGTCAAGTTCTACCATCTGGGCCCTGTCGCCAGTTCGATTCCCGTCGGTGCCACCAGTATTTTCATTGAACATACCGGTCTATTTCTGGACCAGTATTTTCATTGAACATACCGGCCCGTCTGGAAGTGTTGGAACTGCCCTTGCGGGGGTGTCATTAGAGCTTATCGTCAATTCTTCGTACTCCCCTCACGGGTGAGACGATGGAGGCGCATGTGCAGAAATGCATCAGCCATTGACAGAGAAGCACTATCATTATTATTATTATTATTATTATTATTATTATTATTATTATTATTATTATTATTATTATTTTGAATGTTTTATCACACTTCCCGTGGACATTGGCAATAGTATATTATGCGGCTAGCCACAAATTTGACGTGTTTTGCGGGCGAGGGCGAGCCGGGCCGGCGAGCCCGCAAAACACGTCGAATTTGGCGCGCCGCATATGTAGTTTTATCGGTAACCTGACCACATTTTGACCGC
>WBZZ01000755.1:285000-287500 GCA_019918135.1 Paulinella micropora
TCTGATTTCGTCAACCAAGGAAGTCTGTGGGTAAAGTATTAACCCGATGCCCAGCTAAGCCGTGATGTTTGCACGGAAGGGACTGATACAGGCGATACCAAAGCTCCCTAGTACCAGGCGGGGCCAGGGCTCGTTCCATAAGCGCCCCTTGCAGAACGAGCTCCCACCTCCATTACAGAGGGCCCAGTAAGCAGATGGAGTTTCGAGACTGTTCGACAGTCTAGTATAAACCGACAGAGCACTGTGGGTTTTATTCCGGGCTCAACAAGCGAGAAAGGGCACCCTGAGGGAACAGGATTGTGCTTCCCGTCGCTATTTCGGCATGTGACTTATAGGCGTATGGCTAGGCACACATAAGGCACCCCACCACGGGCCCAGCACACCCACACCATCCCCTAATTCTCTGTCTGTCGACAGATGGCACCCATTTCAAAAAATCAAGCCCGAGAGGGTCAGTGACACCTCAAGTGGCCTTGGTTCACTCCGTAGAGTAAGTGATAAGATCAACTGATGAAATATCGACTAATGTCAGAAAAAAGGAGCTTCTGATTTCGTCAACCAGGAAGTCTGTGGGTAAAGCATTAACCCGATGCCCAGCTAAGCCGTGATGTTTGCACGGAAGGGACTGATACAGGCAATACCAAAGCTTCCTAGTACCAGGCGGGGCCAGGGCTCGTTCCATAAGCGCCCCTTGCAGAACGAGCTCCCACCTCCATTACAGAGGGCCCAGTAAGCAGATGGAGTTTCGAGACTGTTCGACAGTCTAGTATAAACCGACAGAGCACTGTGGGTTTTATTCCGGGCTCAACAAGCGAGAAAGGGCACCCTGAGAAAACAGGATTGTGCTTCCCGTCGCTATTTCGGCATGTGACTTATAGGCGTATGGCTAGGCACACATAAGGCACCCCACCACGGGCCCAGCACACCCACACCATCCCCTAATTCTCTGTCTGTCGACAGATGGCACCCATTTCAAAAAATCAAGCCCAAGAGAGGGTCAGTGACACCTCAAGTGGCCTTGGTTCACTCCGTAGAGTAAGTGATAAGATCAACTAGATAGATAGATAGATAGATAGATAGATAGATAGATAGATATGTTTAATCTATGGGCGTGGCTTAGCTTGAAAAGCCATGGCCTCCTATACTACCCCCGGACAAGAACTTTCAGCACCGGCCAAGCTGCACACCAACCACTGTCTCGCTGTGGTTGGTGTCTGTGCCCAGTTCAAGCCGAAAGGTAGCCGAGCCCTTTTGAACTATACGGGACAACACTAGAACACTCCCCAGGAGCGCGTGCCCTAAGGAGATGATGCCATGAGCAAGTCGAGGTTTCAGGAGTTCACGCTCGTTGTGAGTTACCTTCTACAACCCAGACTTCATCAACCCTTTGCATCACGCCCCGACTTCATCAGCCATGGTCAGGAGTTGGTTGCCTGTTTAGCCCTTGCGCTGCGCGCGATTAACGGCGGACACAAAATCGTCATTGTAGGAGATAGTTAGATCTGAACCCTAGGCTGAGTTGCCAGTGGCAGAGACCGTCTCCAGGGATAGATAGATAGATAGATAGATAGATAGATAGATAGATAGATTAGATAGATAGATAGATAGATAGATAGATAGATAGATAGATAGATAGATAGATAGATAGATAGATAGTTCTCCGGCTTTGAACCCTTCTTTCTCAACCAGCGTTTTTGAGAGACATCTGATAAGTGTTTACATGCCCCTATCGTGAGCTGTTGAACGATGGCTCCAGAATTTGTTGTATCGGTCACTTTACAAAATGTGGTCAGGTTACCGATAAAAGCTACATATGCGGCGCGCAAAATTTGACGTGTTTGCGGGCTCACCGGCCCGGCTTCCGACTCTCCCGCAAAACACGTCAAATTTGTGGCTAGCCGCATAATATACTAAGATGAGATCAAACTTGGATTATTTTGCACCTTCAATGTCCTAAGTAATAGGAAGGCAGTAGTATATTATCCGGTTATCCACGAATTTGACGTGTTTTGCGGGCGAGGGCGAGCCGGGCCGGCGGGCCCGCAAAACACGTCAAATTTGGCGCGCCGCATATGTAGTTTTTATCGGTAACCTGACCACATTTTGTGGAGGTGAAATGTAAAGATTTTTTTAATGAAAGCAGAGTTGGCGGGGCTAACATAGCTCAGGCTACATACATGCATTCATAAGTAATAGATAGATAGATAGATAGATAGATAGATAGATAGATAGATAGATAGATAGATAGATAGATAGATAGATAGATAGATAGATAGATAGATCGATAGATGAGATATCGACTAATGTCAGAAAAAAGGAGCTTCTGATTTCGTCAACCAAGGAAGTCTGTGGGTAAAATTTTAACCCGATGCCCAGCTAAGCCGTGATGTTTGCACGGAAGGGACTGATACAGGCGATACCAAACCTCCCTAGTACCAGGCGGGGCCAGGGCTCGTTCCATAAGCGCCCCTTGCAGAACGAGCTCCCACCTCCATTACAG
>WBZZ01000755.1:295000-297500 GCA_019918135.1 Paulinella micropora
ATTTGAAGTCGCTGGTAAAAAGAGACGATGGATTGGAGCTGTAGACCGAATTTCGAGCGTGGGCGGTAAAGGCAAGAGACCAGAGCTCTTTTGTAGATATTGGCCCATTTTTTGAGGAAGCGGGTCGCAATTTTCTCAAGGGTTTTGGCGAAAGATAAGCAGAGGTCATAAGTGAGAAATGGCCAGGCAAGTGACTGGACAGCGTAGTGCTGGTATAGCCACAGTTTCATAAAGCCATTGATCGAGCAGCTATCGATGGCTTGCATAGAAAGAATGAACTTCTTTTGGATTGCTGCACGTTGTTCGTTTTCGCTGAGGTCATGGTAGACAATCCATCCGAGGTCTTTGAAAGGCTTGTCAGCGATGAAGTCAATCGGTTTGCCAGTAATAGTAAGGGCGGGGTCGAAAGGTGGGAACGAGATCGGCAATAATCGTTTGAGACCCTTATGGTCGTCGCCTTTAGTCCAGTATTTGAAAGCAAGGCTTTTGCATTTGGGCGGTTTCGCGGCCATTGTTCTGGACCATGACAGAAATTTGTCAATCATGTTGATGGACGATTGACAGTGTTTCGGGGATCGGCAGTGTAGTTTGAGGTCGTCAGCATAAGCAGCTTCGTGCACGATGACTTCATCTGCTGAGGTCTTATGCTTGAAATGATAACCGTTGTTTTTGGTCAAGGATGATAGGAGGTCAAGGAGTAGGTTGAAAACTATGTTGAAAAGGAGAGGAGAAATGCAGCATCCTTGAAAAACGCCAACAGCAAAAACAAAGGGTTCTGATGACCAATCTTTCCCTTCGATTGTGGCTACTAAGAGTTCGTAGTATAAAAAGATTATGCGAGCAAACATAGGGGGCACGTGGTACCACCAGAGAGCGAACTGGATCAAGTTGTGGTTTACGCTTCCAAAAGCGTTTTGTAGGTCAATCCATGCTATGACCAGTTGGCGATAGTGATCTTTTGCATTTCTGATGGTAGCTTTTGTAGTAGCAATGTGCTCGGGGCATCCTGCAACGTTACGGAGGAAACCTTTTTGTTTTGCTCTGTCAAAGTACTTGTTATCTAGCAAAAAACTCTCTAGGCGTTTTGACCACAAAGAGAAAAATACCTTACCCGAGCAGCTTGTCAGAGCAATCGGACGATAGTTTGAGGCCTGAAGTGGATCGCCGTCCTTATGAAGGAGGGAGATAGCAGCTTGGGCCCAGCTATTAGCTACATCCGTTGCCCAACACTTGACAATGAGTTTGTGTAAGAAAAGTAAAGCGGTGGGAAGTCTCTTGTAAACAAGGTAGCTAATACCATCTCTGCCAGGGGCTGCACCATTACGCTTGGCAAACACAGATCTTTTGGTTTCCAAGAAGGACGGTGGCTTGAGGTCAAAGGGGACAGTTGGTAGAGGCGGGCGATTCATTTCAGGTAAGGGCACGTAGGTTTGTTCACGATTAGCGTCTTTGTATAGGTTGGGAAAGTAGGAGTCACAGTTTTCTTTGGATAGGGAGGAAGTGGTTTGGGTTGAGGGGGGATGAAACAGATTTTTGGCAAACTTATGAGGGTCATTTCGGAAGCGTGTATTTGCTTGTCGTTGAGCGGAGCTTAAAGTTGTTTCCTTGAGACGACGGCGGAGGCGGTTACCGGTCTTCAATAATACTCGCCAAGTTTTTTGCAGGCTTTTTGCAACAGCAGCTGGAATTGAACCTGCCCTTTTGAGATCTCGCAGATGTCTCTTTTGGATCAGTTTTTGTTGTCGGTTCTGCGTGAGTTCTGTTTGGAGCCGGATTACGTGGCGGTTTTTTCGTTCATGAGTTTGTTCTTGTGTTTTTGTTTGAGGTACCCGTTGTGATATGAAGTCGTAGAGATATCTTTCAAATTTCGCTACTGCTTCGTCACACGACAAGCGTTTGATGAGAGAGGAGGGGAGGATGAGAGGGAGTGCGGATTGGAGTTCTTCTTCAATGCCTTTCCATTCGCTTGGTGTTGATGGCAATACCAGGCGTTTTCTTCTTTCGGTTGGTTCTTTCGGGGCACTTCTTGTCCGATGGACGAAATGGGAGTATGTCTCGGCGTCAACACAGTGGGTGGAATCCAGGTTGATAATGCCGGGTTGCGACTTGTAGTCCGGATGGACGTGCGCTTTTGGACTCTTCTTTTCGAGGAGGCCCGAAAGGTCTTCGTAAGGGTGAACATGAGCAAAATCTCCTCCAGGGGGTTCAGGCGGTGCAGAGCACGCACTGGGAGGGTGACGGCGGCCAATCCGGAGGGAATAGCGGTGCGTCGGTAGGTTTTCGCATGTAGTTTTTGTAACTTACGGCTTAACTTAGGGGAAGCAAGCCTCTTTGTTTAAGCCAGGGTTGTCAGCCCAAGAAGAAAAGGAGAAAGGTTTGGTTGCCGCGCTTTATCGCCGCGACGGGGTCACATATGGATGAGATGTCGCAAAGGAATAGATAGATAGATAGATAGATAGATAGATAGATAGATAGATAGATAGATAGATAGATAGATAGA
>WBZZ01000755.1:305000-312500 GCA_019918135.1 Paulinella micropora
TGGACATGTGCCTCGATTGGGTCACCGGGGTCAGCCGATCCCAACGCATCGTCAGGACACCAAACAGACATAGCAGCAACAGCAACAGCAGGGGCAGATGGGGGCTGTGAAGTGCATGAAGAGCTAGATGCGAGGGTGTTAGCTGAAGAGAAGAACTCGGAGACACTACGCTGCGCTCCAGAACCCCTCTCTCTAGCCAGGACGTCCACACTGCGCGGACGGCCGCGCCGCGCAACATCAACGTCACTTGGGGGAGAGGGTGGGACAAGAGCTGATGGAACCTCAGTGAGGTCAATCACCTCCTCGCCCCCATCCTCCACCCTAAGCTCCTCCCTTTTACCCTCCCTAGCATACCAACACTCAGACACATATGATCCAAACAACACATCCAACTTTGGAGGGGGACGCAACGCTGTAACCCCTAACAACGCAGCAAGCCTAAAGTTACTGCGGAAGCGCGACTTCCCCTGAAAAAACTTACAAAACAATCGAGATTGATCCTCAGGCGACATATCATCCCAACCCTGCCGCACAGAGCCCTCCCGCTCCCGCCCAAGCAACATATCCTCAACCGCAACCTCACCGCCTACGACCTCACCATCCTCCTCACTCCCTCCATCCCCTTCAGCACCCCCCACACCCATGCCACCGAGCCTCTGCATACTCAGCAACAGCTGCTTACGTCTCACCTCATGCATGGGGCAATCCCATAAGAAGTGCGCAAGGGACTCATTGACATCATCATGACAACAGAAGCAGTGAGGGGACATGCCACTGACCAACTTGCTGCGGTACAACCGAAGGCGGTTGTTGCAGCTGAGCAACCTTCTCCGAAGCAGATTATAACGCGCATCATCAAGAGCTGCCCACCTTGGGAACTCCTTAGTTCCAAAGACTTGTCTTAGGATGACTCGCAGGCCATCAGTAAGATCGCTGCCTGCCTCTCGCTTGTCCCACATCAGTTGCTGCACCATCTTGACGTCCTGCCGAAGGGCCCACTTGTCCACAGTCGAGCTCCAACCCTCGAGGTCCTTCTCTGAGCTATTTAGAAGCTCCTGAAGCCCTTGTTGTAGATCCATTGAGCCACTGATAGCGGCTTCGGCCTCCGCAGTCCAGTCGGATTTAACTTGAGATGCGATGACAGGAAATCGCTCCTCCGGTAGAACATGCAGCCGTCCATAGAACTTCAGTTGTGCCGCCAGTCGCAAACTCTCCGCACTCAAAGAGCGCGCCAGGAAGAGTGTAATCCACTTGCTTGTCTTAGGGCTGATGCCAAGAATCATCCGCATGGGGCGCAGCATTGCTGCCTCCAGCTTGGTGCGCTGCGATACGGGCACGCCAGACATCGAAGGCGTACTTCAGCTTGGCTCCCACAAGTTGATTCCAGCACATGAGACGATACCTAGCTTGTATCTCACCTGCACACCACAAAGAGTACCAACCTGCGGTGGCGACTTCAGTGACACGCGTAGCCCGCAGGGCCTGCTCCTTCCACTTCAGGTCGTCGGTGATAACCACTCCCAGGTACTTGTACTGACTGGTGACACAAAGCTTCTGGCCGCGGAACCAAACCACGGGCTCACCTCGCTCCCTGATTCTTGGTCGTTTCGCCTTGCTCGACGTGTAAATGGGCATGATTTCCGTCTTGCCGGGCTTCAGGTTGACTTCCAGCCGATAATCTTCCGCGAACTTGGCCACAACATTGACCATCTTCTGGAGCTCGGTGCGACTGTGAGCGATGAGAGCCACGTCGTCCGCGTAGAGAAGTGCCTTGATGTCGTTCAGCCGCTTCACATCCGTGGTCTTGAGGGCACTCGCCAGCCGATCACACAGCTCATCCATAAAGACGTTGAAGAGTGTGGGAGAGAGGGGGGACCCCTGTTGGACCCCTACACCCTCCAGTACTTCGGGGGTGAGTGCTCCATCAACTAGCACTTGCGACGAAGTCTGCTCGTAGCACCTGCGTAGCGTGCGCCAGAACTTGCCCCTTACACCCAGCTTCCAGAGCCTCTCAAATAGGCCATCTCTCCATACAGACGGGAAAGCCTTGCGTAGATCGACGAACAGGACATACGACTCCTGCTTCTGCAGCTGACCCCTTCAACCTCTGCCAAAGGGTAAAGACCTGATCCGTAGTGCGACGCCCCGGGCGGAAGCCTCCCTGCTCTGGACGTAGCTTATCCGGGCCATCCACGAAGAGCGTTAGACGGGTAGCTAATAAGGACAGATACAGCTTACCAAGGCAACTAATAATCGAGATATCCCTCCAGTTGTCAGGATCCGTAGGATCCCCACCCTTGGGGATATTGACGATGATTCCCTTGCCCCAAGCTTTTGGAGTCCTCTCGGCTTCTCGAATCCAGTTGAAGTACTGCGTTAAGTAGCCATTGATGTAGGCGGCGCCATACTTGAGCATCTCGTTCTTCACTTTGTCCTCGCCACAAGCTTTGTGGTTACTCAGGGCACGTTGCCTTGCAAGGACCTCCTCTTGCGTGAACGGTTTGTCCAGCTCTTCGCAAGTGTCTTCACCTTCTTCGTGCTCCTTCATAGCCCGGGCCACCTCATCTCTGAAGCGATCGTTCCAGTGGAACTGCCGCTTTGTTTCGGCATCCTCCCACTCCAGCGAGCCTGCTTCTGCACAGCACTCCACCACAACAGCCGCACTAGCCGGATTTTCCCGTGGCTTCACCGAATTTTTCCGAAATTCCTCCCACCGAGCGACCTTTTCCGGCAGCGTACACGCCAGTGAGCCATCCTCCCTTTGCACCGGCGCGGAGACCTTCGTTCTGCGTGCCCCGCCAAGCCGCTTCGCGAGTAGCCAAAAGCGCTTTGAGGATTGCTCGCGTTGACATTGACCGCTTCTTCCTGCACTTGCTTGAAGAGGCGGACTTCTTGGCCCGAGTTGCCTTCCGAATTTGCTTGCGGAGACGTAGCCAATTCAGACGGGCTTCCGCATTCGATTCATCCTTCCTGTATGCTGCGTAGGCCTCCCTGCGCTGTTGAATGAGCTCCTTTAGCTCCCCGTCGAACCAATTGTTGGTGAAGCGGGGTCGTATACATCTGGAGCCAAGGACCCGGTGCGCCGCCATTCGGAAGGACTGCGCCACTCCCTCGGTGACGTCATCTACCACCCGTTGGCTGTCGGCACCACCCGATAGGTCAAGCTCAGGCAGCTGATGCACTCCAAGCTCCTGTAGGCATTGCTGGAATACGTCATCGAACTTGTCGCGTAGATGATCCAGCGCTTGCTTCGCAGCGTGATCATTACCTGAGACACCAGCACCAATAAGCTTATCAACACGGAAGGACCTGTAAGGTTTCGCAGCCCGCTTTGGTCGGCGCTGGCCGCTCCACGTCAGTTCGGCCCATACTGCCTTGTGGTCCGTATCAAGATCATCTTCGCATACTCCGAACTTTGGTCCAGATGCCAAGCCAGGCGACGCGCAGATGTAATCGAGGAGGTGCTTGCCTGTGCCCATGCCGCGCTGCTCATGCCGGGACCACCAGTAGGACCCTTCCACTGGGCACGAGAAGCCGCTCAGATTTCGCAGGCCCGTAGCGACCAGGGTCTCTTGCCATTCTCCGAACGTACCGGTGCTCCCTTTTCATCGACCTCCCCGTACTGACCGACGATGCCCTCGTCTTTTCGACTGCATGCCGGCCCGAGCTTCGCGTTGGCATCCGCCACCGTGACCACAAGGCCTTTGGCTCCAAAAAAAGCTATAGCTGCCTGCCAGGCCGCATACGCCTCTGACGACTCTTCTTCCTGCGTTTCCTGGGGAAAGTAGCCGTTGCCCACATAGATATCCTGAGCGCCGGTAACACCCGAGGCGATACGCAGCCACACTTGCTGCCGGTGGTCGACGGGGGCTGACACCAGGTTACAATGCGGACCAAGGAAGTTAGCCACCGCCAATGGAACCCCACCCTTGCAGCGATTTTTCTCGCTGACCTCCGCAGGTTTTCCAAAAATCCGGAATCCATCCAGGCTGCATTTGGAAAGTTGCTTCTTGCCCATGCGGTGCTCCTGGGCCCCGATGACTAGCCAGCCCTTGTGCTTGTAGAATGATACCCATTCCGCCGTGCCAACGTTGTCGTATCCCGTTTTACCCTGCCAGTTGTGACTCGCGACGAGTAGCTTGAAGCCGGTATCGAACTGCTTGGAGCGGTGCTTCCTGGCTCGTTTCCGGACCCGACGGCCGCGCTTGGCATCCGCCCCCATGCTGCCCCCCTCTGCAGGTGCTTGCGCAGGTTGGTCCCCCACTGCACTGGCCGCCGAAGGCAGGGGCACCGCCTGCACATCAACACACTCAGACGCACCCTCAGGTGCATCGGCAGCCGATTCCGAAGACACCACCTGCACATCATCAACACGTTCTTCATGCAGAGGCAAGACGCGATATCCCGTCGCAGCTTCCTCCTTCCGGACTGCCGCTTCCCCACGCAAATGGATGCGAATAAGCCTTTGGGCACGTTCCCTGTCCCTGAACCTGCGCCCAAGGGCCACATTGACCCCTCTGCCGAAGAATTTGAGATGTTTAAGTTGCTGCAACGCCGTCTGCCTGCTGTCATCGTCCTCGTAGACCAGCTCCAGGTGACGAGCCATTCGCTGGCCTTGCCACTCCATTACCGGGACCACCAGACGAAGACCGCTCATTTTGGAGGCGATCTCCTGTAGATTGGCGCGTTCTGAGAGCCCCCAGACAATCAGATTACGCCCGTCCTTGTCGTACCGATCCACCCTCCGGTACCGTCGAGGCGGCGGTGCCATCTGCCATATAGAGCCGCTCGCCTTATGTTGAAGCGCCGACCCGTGTGCCAGGTTTGGGGAGGAAGGATGAGGCGCAGTAAGATAGCCTCTCCACGTGGTTCAGGAATTCCGTCATATACGCGAGCCCTCATCCTCCCATCCTGGGACATCGGGCCAGAGCCCGTCGAAGAGGCATTCCCACGGGGATTGTCCAGGTCTTCGGCGATTCTACCTTGTCCCATAAGGGCCACAGTGGTAGCTCCGTGCTTCGCGTATTTGTAATCCATTGAGAGTAGTAGACGGCCAATGTCGCTGGCCATCACCGCCGCGCCTCTTTACGCCAAGGAAAGCGCCCGTCCATGCAAATAGCATCGGCGGTATCTGCAACACACACTACACGCATTTTCGCCTGTGTCACTGGATGCTGCCGCGTCGCTTCGTGCCCTTCGGCGCCCGCCAGCACCCCCAGCGTCACCAGAACCTGCCTCACGCACTACACACACTCTCCATCGCATCGCCAACGCCTCTACTCTCATGCCTTATGGACTTTCAGCTGCTCCTAACAATACACATCATGAGGTACGGGTGTCCCCGAGTGGAGCCAGATCGGACGGCGTGCCGCTGAAACTCCTCCCCCACGTGGGTATAGAAGGCGCGAACCTAGCGGTACCTATAGGGTCTTACAGACAAGTATAGGAATCCCAGCCGAAGCTGCTGAGTTAGAAATGCAACGGTGGAGGGTGTGACTGCATGGGGCAAGGCACGGCAACGCAGCAAGGCACTGGCAAGGCATTGACCGACTGAAGCCCCTCTCCAACGTGCGCTCATCATGTGTTCCAGTTAGGCAACCCCGAAGAAGCGAAGATAGGGAGGAGACAAAACCCAGATAGGATGAAGATAGGATTAGCATGAAGCCGAAATGGAGCCGAGTTGGAACAGGTCAACTCGGCCCCATCTCGGCTCAATGTGAATCCTATCTTCAACCCATCTCGGTACTGTTTCCTCCCAATGCTCACCTCAACAAGATCACCAAACCGGAACTGGAAGCCCCCAGGCATTTACTCGGCAGGAAATTCGGCGAAAATGGGCTAACCAGGAAACCAGACCCAAACCAACAGCCAAGAAAAACGAGCCAACCAACAATCCAACAGACAACCCCACAACCTGCCTGGCCGAACCCCTACCGAGTAAATGCCCAGTTGAGAGTTGCGCATATCCCGGTGACCGCCCTCCCCAAGCGGTCACCTTCGTGGGGAGAGGCCCAACCACCTCCTCTTCCCGTGGAGTGCCATCTTGTGCACCCCTCCAGAATTATAATAATAATAATAATAATAATAATAATAATAATAATAATAATAATAATAATAACGATAATAGTGCTTCTCTGTCAATGGCTGATGCATTTCTGCACATGCGCCTCCATCGTCTCAGTACGAAGAATTGACGATAGGCTGTAATGACACCCCCGCAAGGGCAGTTCCAACACTTCCAGACGGACCGGTATGTTCAATGTAAATACTGGTCCAGAAATGTTCAATGAAAATACTGGTGGCACCGACGGGAATCGAACTGGCGACAGGGCCCAGATGGTAGAACTTGACCACTGGGCTATCACGGTGTCCATAATAATAATAATAATAATAATAATAATAATAATAATAATAATAATAATAATAATAATAATAATAATAATAATAATAATAATAATAATAATAGTGCTTCTCTGTCAATGGCTGATGCAAATCTGCACATGCGCCTCCATCGTCTCACCCGTGAGGGGAGTACGAAGAATTGACGATAGGCTCTAATGACACCCCCGCACGGGCAGTTCCGACACTTCCAGACGGACCGGTATGTTCAATGAAAATACTGGTGGCACCGACGGGAATCGAACTGGCGACAGGGCCCAGATGGTAGAACTTGACCACTGGGCTATCACAGTGTCCATAATAATAATAATAATAATAATAATAATAATAATAATAATAATAATAATAATAATAATAATAATAATAATAATGATAATACTATATCTGAGGCGTACTGATGCAGCTAATGGCATATCCTCAACGGACATAAGCCTCCAATACCCTTGTTCGAGGTCCTCCACCCCCCCGTGTCAGTCTCTCGCCTGATGATCGGGG
The DNA here is from genome assembly GCA_019918135.1 of Paulinella micropora. NCBI lineage: Eukaryota > Cercozoa > Imbricatea > Euglyphida > Paulinellidae > Paulinella > Paulinella micropora. The sequence continues at coordinate 311,895 of WBZZ01000755.1, forward strand.
CCACCGATGGAGCTCCTGAGGGCAAGACTGCACTAAGCCGAGGATATTCTGCAGTCCCAGCAACCTCTTGCAAGACGTCACCGAATGTGCAAGTGCATACACCAAGCGCGGTTGCTAGAGCTGCCTCGAAACCCCACCCATAACAATCTGGTGTCTGCTGGGTCCTGGGCTATCAACCAGCATATGCGGAGTTTAAGATCTTTTACGCGCGCAACGACCCTCCTCCCCAGCATCTACCACCAAAGGGTTATGAGTTGGCGTCACAGTTTAACGCCTTGAGGCCATTGGGCTGAATAATAATAATAATAATAATAATAATAATAATAATAATAATAATAATAATAATAATAATAATAATAGATGAGACAATCAGGCAACGCTTGGCAAGAGATGAGACAAGCGAGGCGATGCTTGGGGCAATTTCAGGGCAATATATATATATATATAGATGAGACAATCGAAGCAATGCTTGGGGCAATCCAGGCCATGGATGAGACAATGGAGGCAATTTTTAGAGCGATGAAGGCAATAGATGAGACCATTCAGGCAGTAGATGAGACAATGAAGGTAATGATTGGGGCAATCCAGGCAGTAGATGAGACAAGG
>WBZZ01000755.1:320000-322500 GCA_019918135.1 Paulinella micropora
AGATATTACTGTGGGGTATTCAAGTGTCAAACTATCCAACTTTGACCTCATCGTTCTCCATCAACCAAAGTGATACGACAAAATCTGAAGCCAGCATGTGAAAGCTTAGGACAAGAGCTTTCCAACGGTGTGCGCTGCAATTCCGTATCTCAAATATTGATTGAGAAAGATGAGGTCAAGGTTTGAATGTTTTGCCACTTGAATGTCCACAGGAATACATTACATACATAACAAATTTTATATGCATTACATACAGGAGCAAGGTATCCTTGTCGAATTTTTCATCAACTATATATTACAGATAGATAGACACATAGACATATAGACAGATCGATAGATCGAGATGTATTGTTCGTTTTGCTGGGTATCTGTAGTAGAGATGAAATATCGACTAATGTCAGAAAAAAGGAGCTTCTGATTTCGTCAACCAGGAAGTCTGTGGGTAAAGTATTAACCCGATGCCCAGCTAAGCCGTGATGTTTGCACGGAAGGGACTGATACAGGCAATACCAAAGCTTCCTAGTACCAGGCGGGGCCAGGGCTCGTTCCATAAAGCGCCCCTTGCAGAACGAGCTCCCACCTCCATTACAGAGGGCCCAGTAAGCAGATGGAGTTTCGAGACTGTTCGACAGTCTAGTATAAACCGACAGAGCACTGTGGGTTTTATTCCGGGCTCAACAAGCGAGAAAGGGCACCCTGAGGGAACAGGATTGTGCTTCCCGTCGCTATTTCGGCATGTGACTGAAAGGCGTATGGCTAGGCACACAAGATAGATAGATAGATAGATAGATAGATAGATAGATAGATAGATAGATAGATAGATAGATAGATAGATAGATAGATAGATAGATAGATAGATAGATAGATAGATAGATAGATAGATAGATAGATAGATAGATATAGATTAGATAGATAGATAGATAGATAATAGATAGATAGATAGATAGATAGATAGATAGATAGATAGATAGATAGATAGATAGATAGAAAGATAGATAGATAGATAGATAGATAGATAGATAGATAGATAGATAGATTAGATAGATTAGATAGATAGATTAGATAGATATACTTTACATACTTTACATGCATTACATGGAGCATCAAAGTGACACCGTCGATTTTTTTTTAATCACCTATACATTACGTATATTAATACATCAATACATTTAATACATTAATACATTAATATATTACATACATTATATACATTACATACATTACATACATTATATACATTACATACACACCTGACATAACATAGATGACAATAGATGACATACATAACATGCATGACATACATGACATACATGACATACATGACATACATCACATACACGACATATGGCATACATGACATACATGACATACATGACATACATGACATACATGACATACATGACATACATGACATACATGACATACATGACATACATGACATACATGACATACATGACATACATATACATACATACATACATACATACATACATACATACATACATACATATATACTACCTACCTACCTACCTACCTACCTACCTACCTACCTACCTTCCTACATACCTACCCACCTACCTACCTACCTACCTACCTACCTACCTACCTACCTACCTACCTAAGTCACTGCAGCGCTCCAAAGCGCGTACGAACAGACCCGGCGCCTGTAGCCATGAGATAGATAGGCAGGTAGATAGATAGATAGGTTGGTAGGTAGATATAGATTGAAGATATTATCTATCTATCTATCTATCTATCTATCTATCTATCTGTCTGTCTATCTGTCTATCTGTCTATCTATCTATCTGTCTATCTATCTATCTATCAATCTATCAATCTATCTATCTGTCTATCTATCTATCTATCTATCTACCTATCTATCTATCTATCTGTCTATCTATCTATCTATCTATCTATCTATCTATCTATCTATTATCTATCTATCTGTCTATCTATCTATCTGTCTATCTATCTATCTATCTATCTATCTACCTACCTACCTATCTATCTATCTATCTGTCTGTCTCTCTGTCGGTCTATCTATCTATCTATCTATCTATCTATCTATCTGTCTATCTATCTATCTATCTATGTATCTATCTATCTATCTATCTACAAACCTAACCTGTTGTTCCAACAGGGCCTATCTATCTATCTATCTATCTATCTATCTACAAACCTAAAATGTTGTTCCAACAGGGCCAGTTGAGCGTCTAAATCTATCTATCTATCTATCTATCTATCTATCTATCTATCTATCCATCTATCTACAAACCTAACCTGTTGTTCCAACAGGGCCAGTTGAGCGTCTAAATCTATCTCTATCTATCTATCTATCTATCTTTGAACCAAGGCCACTTGAGGTGTCACTGACCCTCTCTTGGGCTTGATTTTTTTGAAATGGGTGCCATCTGTCGACAGACAGAGAATTAGGGGATGGTGTGAGTGTGCTGGGCCCGTGGTGGGGTGCCTTATGTGTGCCTAGCCATACGCCTATAAG
>WBZZ01000757.1:5000-25000 GCA_019918135.1 Paulinella micropora
ATCACAAATAATTAATTTTATTTTAAACTTAATATTTTTTATTATATATACCGAGAAATGACAACTTTGAAAATTTACAAAATATTCAATGCTATGGACGAAAACGACAAGGAATTTTATATAGGAAGCACAACACAATATTATTTATCGGGTAGGTTTAGTCATCATAAATTGCTATGTAAGAAAGGAGTTGATAGAAAGTTATACAATCATATGAACAACAAAGGAATGAATAATTTTAAGTGTGTTTTAATTCACGAGGAAGTAATTGAAAATTACAACATTGATAAACATAGGGCTATCGAACAGAAATACATTGATGAACTGAAACCTACATTAAATTTAAACAATGCGAAAGGAGCAGGTGTTTCCGATGTAAAAAGAACACGACTAGAGTTTGAAGGAAGGGTTTTTACAAATGAAAATGAAAAAAACGAATTGAATACAATAAAGTTTATCATAAAGAATACCAAAAGAAATATTATGAAAAAGAAAGCAAGAAAGTCAGAGAGTATCAAAAAAAGTATTACGATAAAAACAAAAGTATTTTGGTCGCTAAGAAAAAGGAAGAACTAGACAGAATAAGAGAAAGCAAAAAATATTATTGCGAGTTATGTAATTTTACAGGAGTATCTCAATCCGCACTCATTACACACAATAACTCAAAAAGACATATGTCAAAAATGAATTTAATTTCTATTTAAACTTTTAATTTCTATTAATTATATAATTAAATAAAAATTTTCCATTTATTTCCATTATTTTTATATCCACACTAATATAAAAGTAATGCCACCACCATTACCACCCAGACCAACGAAGGAAAATGTAGAACTAGCGAAGGTAAGGGCGAATTTGAAGAAGACTACAACAAGAGAAAACAAAAGGGAATTTAAAGTAGTAGAGTTAAAATCTAGGCGAGACAATAGATTAAATTCTCTTACATACGAGAAGCAAGGATTAGACATAAACTTTTATGATACTGACGCATTAGAGCGAGAGGTTCTACTTCCTATACTATTAGATGCGAAAAGAAATGGTATGACAGGAAATGCGGACGTTCATATTACTATAACCTACATAACCGACCACGAAGAATTAAATAGATATTATAAAAAGAAAACATTTAATTCGTTTCAAATAAAAAACTATGATGATTTTATTGAAATGTTGAATGAGTTTAACATAAGCAATATTGAAGCATCTGGACTAGGTTATGAAAGGATTATTGAATATGCTAAGGTAGTAGAAGTTCAAGAAAACGGAGGCGGTTGTTATGAAGGAAAAAACAAATGTAAAAAAACAATATCTGATGAAAACATATTGATATCTCCCGCTAGCAAGAATAATAATTGTTTATTCTTTCTCTGTAAAGACCTTCTTAATATGCCACTTATTAACAGAAAAAGATGTAATGATATTAGAGAGAAATTCAATCTTTCTAATGATTGCCCTATACCATTCTCTACCGCCGTAAAAATCTTTAATACTTTGATAAAAGAAGGAAAGACATATGAAATAACAAACGCCTTAACAAGAGAAACTATAAGCACGAATAACATCGGAGAAGAAGCAGACATTATGATTTATTTAGAGAACAACCATTATTTTGGATTAACTAAAAGATATAAACAAAAATGCGAACAATATTTAAAGAAATACGTCAAAAAGCACACTTGTAATCCAAAAATCATAAATTATGTGAATAGAGAAATATTAAAGAATGGAAAGAGACATTTAATAATGAAGGAGCATAAAGAAAAATATAATAATAAAGACGAACTCCTTCATTACGACCTTGAAACTCGCTGACGGATTTGATATTCACGACTGCTATATAGTCGGATATACTCAAGGGACTGAAGGATTTAAATATTTTGCAGGTAAAGATAGTATTTCTAAATTTCTGGATTTAGTCTTAGAGAGAGGAAGAAAGTTAGCAGTAGAATGGGCAAACAAACAACTACATAATCCAGTCAAGAAAGTAGCAGGAGTAAGAAAGAAAAGAAACAAAGATGAAGAACCGCCGATTTTATATGTGAATGGGTTTAACGGGGCAAACTTTGACCACTACTTCATTAAACAGGAATTAATAAGAAGAGGCATTAAACCAAAATCACATATGATTAATAACGGCTCAATAATCTCTTTACAATTTGAAAATATCAAAATGTGGGATATGTGTAAGCATACTCAGGGAACATTAAAAGAAAACTTAGAAAATATGAAATGTAAAACTCTTAAAGGAGATTTTGACCACGACCAAGCCACAGAATGGGAAAAAATGAGCGAAAAATTAAGAAATAAGTGTCTTGAATATTTGAAGTGCGATGTTATGGGGTTAAAAGAGTTATATGACAAAATAAACACAGAGATATTTGAAAAACACTCAGTGAATTTAACTTCATATATCTCAACTTCAAGCCTCGCCTTCAATATCTGGAAGAAAATGATTGATAGTAAGCACGATGTAAGACTTCCAACAATTGAACAAGAGAAGGCGTTTAGAAAAGCGGTTATCGGAGCGAGAACATATCCAAGCAAAAAAAGATTTATTTCAAAACAATACAAGGACTACTTAGCAGGTAAAATCACATTTGACGAATTGACCGATTATTTAGTTGATGCGGATGTCGTATCTTTATACCCAACAGCAATGCTTAATTTATTTATGGTTGGAGAAATTAAACAGGCTATCGCACCATTTGATTATAATAATTTCCAATCGGTATTTACAATGTTGATTATATCTCACCAAAAGACATATTACATTCAAGAATAGGACAGAGAAATAAAATGGGCTCATTAAAGTGGAATTTAGCGGATATGAAAGACCAATGGCTCACAAGTGTTGATATTGAAGATATGATTAAGGAAGGCTACGATATAACAATTCATAAAGGCTACTATACAGAGGAGGCCGAACCAGTTTTCAAAGAATACATATTAGAAATGTTTAAGGCGAAAGAAAATAGCGAAAAAGGCACACCGCAATATTTATTAGCCAAACTATTTATGAATTCGTTATACGGAAAAATGATACAGCGACCTATCCCAACAGAAGCAGAATATATTAAATCAAATGAGGAGTATTGGAAATTTTGGACGAAAAACTATATATCTGATGTGGTTGAATTTAAAGATAAAGACGGAAACAAACTTTGGCACGTATCTGGAATTCCTAGAAATGAAGTAATAATTGAAGAGAGCATAACCAAACCTTCTCATTACGGGGCTTTCATTCTAGCATATAGCAGGCGAATTATGTATAACTACATAAAAGAGGCTAATCCAAACAAAGACATAGAAGCCGACTTCTATTACACCGATACCGATAGTTTAGTGTTGCATGTTAGGTTCGCCAAACTAATCAAAAGGCTTGGTGATAAATCTCTCGGAGGAATAACGGATGACTTAGGAGATTGCTGTAAGATAATAAGAGGAATATGGATTGCTCCTAAATTGTATATGTTAGAATTTACAACGAATGAAGCATTTCTCCCTTACCTTACTAAGAATGACTTGAAACATAAAGACAAAGGAGTTCATATAATTGAATTCTACGAAAACGATGGAGTAAAAAAGAGATACTACCACCTTAGAGGTAAGGGGTTGAATTCAAAGGGGCTAAATCCAGAAGTATATGAAAAGATGGATTTAGGCGAAAGCATTGAAAATGTTAGAGATTTTCAAATGAAGAAAATTCATTTATCACGAAATAGCAAACAGCAAAACATTAACCATTTCAGCATAGTTCATACTACAAACATAAAAAAGAAAGTTAATGATAATAAATGGCAAGGTCGGGAGTTTATCAATGAAAATGATAGTATTCCTTACGGATATCAATGATATTTATCAACTACACTTTCATTCGTTTCACTCATTCTCGTAATCTCAAACTTGTTTGAGATATTGATAAACATCGATGTTTTAGAATAAGCGGGAGTGAAACGAGAGCGCAATTCTAAATTGTCAACATGAACGTTTTTTCTATCGTGTATTTCTTTTGTTATTTCACATATATATTTAGGCTCAATGAAAATATCTATTACCATTCTATTTAAATATTCTTCTATTTGATTTTTTATAGTATTTCTACACGCACCATTAAATTTGGTCTTGGTGTATCTCTTCATTTGTTTCTCTTTATTTACCCCAATGTAATTAATACAATTATACCACGAAAATGCTTTTTCTCCTATACGAAAGTGCTTACTACCATATCCATTATTTTCAACATCAATTTCACAATTTATCAAATATTCAAATTTCGTCTTATATTCAGGATGATTAATTATAATACCCTTAATAAAATTACTATCAATTTCATTTAACTTTTCATTGTGATTATATTTGCTGACAATATTTCTTATATATACTATTATTTCTTTCTTTGTTTTAAACATTACCCCGCTTAGTATATACAACATACTATATACTTCTAAAATAAATTAATAAAAAATAATATTAATAGTATATCAATGACAGACCTAAGCACCAAGCAGGACTACTTGAATGAAATTGAAAAATGGAACCTTGACAACGAAATAAAAAAGCCAACGATTAAATGGACTAAACCCGACATCGTTTCTTTTTATGAGCAATATAAGCCCAATGTTGAGATTTCCAACATAGACGATAATGTTAAAGTAGTTATACCCTTAGAAAACGTGTTGGACGAAGAGCAAAGCACTCCTTTTACTACTGCTGATTTAAAAGAGACTGGTATCACCGAAATAAAGGCTAAGGTCAGCGAAGAAACCGATATTTTTCTTCAATATGGTAAGTATAAAAAAATGAAAATTGAAGATGTTGCTAAGATTGATAAACCATACCTTGAATATTTAATTCAACAACCTTATTTTAATAACAAAGACGCGGTAAAAAAATACCTATGATATCACATCGCTTTTCATTAATTTTTTTGCTTCAATGGTCTTCAATAAAGTTCGCGATTACATTAATATTGCTACCAGCACCTGCCGTCACAGCCTTCTGCGTGAATGTCAAAACATCGTTCGGTGTTAATTGAATGTCATAAGTTCTGAGATTAATCTGTTGAGTTGAGGCGGCATTTACATAAATCTTAAAAATTGTCGTTCCGTTGGCGATAGCGGTTGCTTTTGTGTCTGTATCTACGATTGGAGTTGTGGCATCAACATCGGCAAAACCAGCCCCTGTTAGTGTTCCATTCAATACCATTCTGACGACATTTGACTTAGTATCTTCATTTGTAATACTTACCAAGGAAGGAAAGACATTTGAATAGTTGGTTAGGCTATTATTGAATAGTGCTTTATTCCTGATACTTAAAATGGGGCTTTCAGTGGTGCTCGTTTTTTCGTCTCCTTCCGCAGTATTCGTAATACTTGTATTGATAGTATTTGACCCCTCAATGAATAAACTAGCACTCGCCGTTTTAAGAATTTGTATTCCAGTCTTTGCATCATTTCTCATTACGGCTGTAAAGGGTAATGTCGTATTTCGCAGGCTTACACCATTATTAGCATTCGCATACTCAATCATATGAACTAGTTGGAAATCACCAGTCTCTGGATTTTCAATTGAAAACTTAATAGCGCCAAATCCAAGATACTGAAATTGAATTTCAAATACATTTCCTACGCTCCAATCTAAGGCAGGCATAGCCGAAGTTCCATCGCAAGGGTCGTCCCAATCTACTTGGTCGATATAATCTACAGCATTTCCCGAACAATGTGCGATATTCATTCCTGCTTGATTTTTGTAAAAATAAAAGCCATTGTTAAGGTCGTTTCCTATTCCAATAAATGAATAGTAATCTTTTGTATCATCCGTTGTCCATAGAGCAGTAAAGCGAGCAAGTACACCCGTTCCAGTTCTATATTTTATTCTCCTTTTACTTACTAATCCAGCATCCGCCGTCGCATTTGCTTGAGTTTTCAATTCTGCCATATTTTCCAAAAATGACACACTTGCTTTAGTTTCTGTTTTTGTCCATATCCTAGTATTAATGGTATATGGAAAGATTTCTTGTAATACTGGTGTTAATTGCGCAGTTGTTGTTTCGCCGAAGGCTGTCTTCATATTATCAATGTGTCCATCATATCCTACTTTTAGGTTAATGAACTCTCCTTTAGGATTTTGTGCTACCAAATTTCGTTGGTGGCTCATTGTTCTATATTCTCAAAAAAATAAATTAACTATCAAAATTAATAATTGCCACTTAACTAATTGTAATCATATTTGCCTTAACCTGAACCTCTCGCTGAGTAATGGCCACGGTGTAGTGGTTGTAGGCAGCATTTACGGTGGTCGCAATAAACTCCCATCGTCGCTCAGTATCAAGGCTTAAACCACTGATTTCATTTTGGTCTTTGCTCCATAGCGGGCGGGTATTATCCCAAGCATCAACCCAGAACCAATTGTATTTATACACATCGTTATTCAACAAGGCCGAACCCTCAACCTTTGGCTTCAAATACATATAGTCTTCTTCGCTCGCTGTGTCAATGTTGAATTCTTGCTGGCGGGAACCATCCAGAGTAGTGTAGAAATTGGCAACCTTAGTAGCGCCACGATTATCGTTGTCATAGGCTGTGTTCTTTCTTTCTTCTGTGTTAAAAACAGAGTGATAAATCTTCTTCAAACGGCGACCATGCCCTCTGTCAAATCGCATAATAATGTTTTGGCTTGTGCTTGCTTGTGTAGTATTCTTATAAACATAGGGATAATCAATATTGAAGTTCATGCCTTCGGGGCTAGCAATCTTCTGCTGGATTGATTGAATGACATCAGGGTTCGTTTCAACCGCAAGAAACAAGGCAAGATTGGTGACATCAGCAGATACAGCCATAGGCATGGTAGCATTTCCTGCGGCAAGATAAGCAGTGCTAAGACAAGTAGCGGCACCATTCGTCACCGTATAACCAGTTCTGTCAGTAGCACCCCACACAATCCGCATAGTCAAAATCTCTGGAAACATAATAGTCTTATCAAGTGCAAAAATAGTGTTAATAATCATACCCAAAGGAATTTTAACATTAATGGCCAAAGCGGCATTCGCTCCACTTCCCACAAGATACTTCGCCTCGTTGTAATTAACATTTACGGCGGATAGTGCTCCAACTCCAGTCGTCAAAGCAGCATCATCGTGACGACGAGCAGAAATCACTGGCTCTCGCAATAGACCCTGAGTTGCGGCAGCAACATCGTTATTACCATCAACGGCCGCACGAAAGGCTGTTCTAGTTGCTTCAACGGCACTAATGTTAATCAAGCCGTTAGCATTACACTTTTGAAGCATACACCCCCAACCACTAGCATCCCCGTGGTTAGGAAGGTCTAAGAAATCCTTCAAACTCATTTCTGGTTTCCACAGCATCTTAGTTACCATTCTGAGATGGTTAAGGTCGCACAGATAAACACCGCTACGGGTCTGAAGTTGTATCTGGCTAATTTGTGAAAGGCAGTCCATAAAAATTCTAGTATAAGTGTTGGCAGGAGCCGCTCTCATAGTATAAGCAAAACTCAAATAAGAGCGGGCGAGATTGAACGGGCGACTGATAAGGTCAAATGATCGTTCTTGCCCACCAGCAGTGGTGACCTCAAAGGTTCCAGAGCCCTCACGTGGAGCAAGTTTATTCAAACGATAAGAAGCACTGATATAATCAGTCTTACTGAAGTCTAATTCGCCTCCGTGTTGAGTTGGCATTTTGTTTTTGATTTTTTTAGGCAGTTGAGATTATTTGATAATTCACAAGAATATATTTATAGAAAAAAATAAATAATTCTAAAATTAATTAAATTACCTAGATTTTAATAAATTGAAAAAGGATGTAAATAAATTAAAATAATTTGTTTCTCTGTAAATTAATAATGTTATAACAATACCCAAACCATTAAGATTAATTGCTTGGTCGTTTTCGTCTGTAAGATAAAACCTGAATACATTATTTGAACTGGAGGATAATTTCTTACCATACTCCGACCCACTTCCGTCGTATATAACGGCTCCAAATGGAATATCATTCGCCGTGTATATTTCTTGTAGCACATGATTATCACCTTCCCCCACTAAGTCCGATTGAAGGTATAAAGTCTTTTCACCAGTTAAAATAATTACATTTGGCGATTTAATAAAATCATCAGCAAAGAAATATGTGGAGTTTCTATCAAACCCCATTACCTCGTGAATACGGGTATCACCATCAAATATAAATCGCGGTTGAATACCTTTATTCTCTGACACACTGAATGTTAATTTGCCATCTTCTGGTTCTATGTTGGTATTATTACTGGATACAACATAAGTATAATTATTTGGGCTGTCCGCGGTTAGCACCTCCGACAACTTATTTTTTAGATTGTTCATTGTGTAGTTTCCCTCAGGTATAGTAATTAAAGCCTCATACCCGTCTTCGCTAAGAGTAAAAGTATTATATGGCGAAGCCACAGAGTAATACGACTTTGGAACATAGATATGAAGAATTTTACAATGTGTGGGATTGTCTAGTGATTTTAAGTTTAATTCGTGTGTAAAATCTGAGTCTGTGCCTGTTATCCTGTTTTTACTATTTATGTAATAGATACCAGAACTTCTTCCTCCCTTATACTCCATGATGCGTATATTATAGATAAATATCTTTTATATGTATGTATCAAAATTACCATAACCATTCTGTGCTTTTAATTTCTCCGCTTCTTCTTCTTTTAAGTCTGTGAAACCCGAACTAAACTTAAAGCGATTACCTTTCGCCCGCTCCATTAAAAACCTCATTGAATGCCATCCGCAAGTTGAGGAAGTATCACTCTGTTGTTTTACTTGATTAACCTTCATTAATAAATAACTATCGGGGTGGCTTTTGTCAATTAGTCGTTTCATTTGTTGTTGAAAGTCTTCCGTTGGTTGGTAAAGTGCTAATGGGTCATACACTTCCACTGACCTGTCTTTATCCAGACTTATCCATACGGCGATCCAATGAGACCCTGATTGATTGTGGTTGTCCAAATTCATAATAAATCCGTATCGCTTTCTTTTTTCTGGATTTAGTTTGTAGATTTCATCACTTGCTATCGCTCCGAGATACCATCCATATTTTTTCATTATGTCATCTATTTCGTTAGTCATTAGCCCGCGCCCCTCACCCTCTTGCTGTGGCTGTGGTTTTGGCTCTGGCTCTGGTTGCTGTTGCTCTTGCTCTGTCTCTGGTTGCTGTGGCTCCTCTGGTGGTGTTCGGTCTGGCAGTGTAGTCGTATCCGCTGCTGGCTCTGGTGGCGGTGGTAGCGGTTGGGGCATTCCCTCGTCAATATTTAAATCCGCTGAAACTTGTTTATCTACATTTGGGTCTATTGTCATTTTGCTAGTTAGAGTTTTTACAAAATCCTTTTTATTCATTGTGTGCCTCCAATCTTTGCGGGCTAAGTATTTTTTTATTTTCGCTATTGAAAATACCTTATCAATTAATTCATCTAATGTCTTCGCTCCAGTGTCTACGCGACTCTTGGGGGTATGGTAGGGGGTTTTTCCCCCTCCAGTACCTTTTTGCTCACTAATGCCCATATACTCTTCATATCTAGCATAATCCGCCACTTTTCTTTTTACGTTTTTCACCTCACTTCCAACATCAATATTAAACCTTTTAATCATGTTAATAATCCACTTTGAAGTGTCTTTGTAATTTAATTTGTTATGACCATCATTATCTAGTCTCTTTTTTAAAGCCTGTGCTAACTCTTTTATGGTAATGGTTGGGTGATAAGTTTTTGAAAATCCAGAGATTAAAAATTGATTAATTTGTAAATTTTCAAGATGCTTACCCTTTTCTTCTGCTTTCTTTTTTTCCTTTTCAAGTTTTTCTTTATATTCTTCTGCTAACTTTTTCTGTTCTTCTAAAGATGTCGCTGTGGCTATAGCCATCTGAATATCTTGACTGGCTTTTTGTAAGTCTTTGAGACTCATCTTTTTAATGAATTTATCTGTATATCCTGCTAATTTCAGTGTTTCAATATCTTTCTGCTTTTGCTTTTTTTCTTCCTCATATTGCTCTTTCGTTTTCAATGGTGCTTCATCTCCTAAATTAGGTAAGGCTGGTGCTAATGGTGGTGCTTGTGGCGGTGCTCCAAATTGTGGTGCTTGTGGCTGTCCAAATTGTGGTGCTTGTTGTGGCTGTCCATGATTATCTCCAACGTGTTGGAGATATGGTGGCATAATATATTGATATTGCGGTGGCGGTGGCAATGCTTGTATTCTATTTTTTCTATCTTCTTCATATTTTACATCATCTATGAGTTTTTGCTCCCTTCTTAGTTCTCTGTCTTTTTGCTCTTGTCGTTCCTTAATATCTGATAGTTCATTGCGGTGTATCCTTGCTAACTCATCCTGCCTTTCCTTCGCATCTGCTACGTCTTTTCGTTCTAGCCTTTTCTTTTCTTCTTCTAAATCCTCCCTTTTCTTCTTTTCCTTTTCTTCCTCGTCATGTATTAACTCATATTTCTTTTGTAAGTTGCTTTGTATCTGGTTTCGGTTCTCGTGTTCAAGACGATTGAAATCAGATTTGATTATTTTTTCTCTTGGTTTGCGGCTAGCCCTTTGAGACTTTGGTTTGCTAATATATTTCATAAAAAGTTTAACAATTTGTAATGTGCTTAAATCAGTTGTTTTCTTACCAAAATTAAGATAATATTTTTTACCCTTCTGGATAATATACGGCCTCCCGCTCTTATTTCTATAAACTCGTGGTGGACGGACTTTTACCCTTTTCACATTCTTAGTCTTAGCCGAACCCATTATATTATCAAAAAAATATTTATAGAAACAAAATATATCTTCAACGGAACTTAGCCCCGCTTGCGGGGCAGTTGATGAAACATGTTTTATCTAAACTTTACAGCCCCTCCTCGTTGCTTACCATAACCAAGTTTTGCAGCAGTAGCACTAACACTACCAGCGTAAGGCACCCCAACACTACTCAACGCCCCCGCAGTCCTAGAGATTACCTTATTATCGCGAAGAAATTTATTAACAGCCAAGGCAGTTTTTCCGACCTTAGCCCAGTTAATCTTTCCTCCCTTTTGACCGCTCTTCTTGGATCTTGTCCGAGATACTTTTTTTCCTCCCTTCTGTGGCATTGATGGATTGTATCCGATGTTATATCCTGATGGTTGTGAAATTATCACTGGTGATACTGGCATATATAATACAGAAAAATAATTAATTACGAATTTTATTTTTTTACTTAAGACGATAAGCAAAGTTTTTGCGTAATTCATCATCAACACTCGAAACATAAAGAAAATTAAATCTCTCTTTCGTCGCCTCGTGATACTTTTGAAGAAAGTAATCAAAATCAAAAGATAAGTCTAAGTGTTTATACACGAGTTCCATTTTATCCTGAGACTGGCTTGGAAAGATTAATAAATAATCTAATTGCTTAATGGCTTCTGGCCGTAGGTGAACAACAATTTATTTTCATTAATTTTTCGCAACATTCGCCACATTCTAATGTCTCAATATCTGCTTTCAATCTCCTGTCTGACGAACTCGTCCACTTATTATCACCCAAAGCAACAGCAACATAACCAGAATGAGGGTCGTTAGCATTTGTAGAACTCCAAGCAAATAAACTTGAACCGCTATATCCAATATGGCCAAAATTCGCACTTCCATCACCTTTCATAACTATTTGTGTTTCGGTAAGATAAGTAGGTCTTGGTCTAGTATTCACATATCCATTCGTGCCGATTGTTCTGTAAATATCGCCGTTTGCTGTCATTGATCCTTTTGTCCATAAATTCCCATCGCTCCCTCTCAACGACATTAAAGCAACATCACTTGCATTTTCCCACACAAAACCGTGGGTCGTGTCAGCACCAGATCTAAATCTTACGGCATAACTACTAAATCCATTTCCTGCTGGTGCCGTTCCTGTTCCACTTAATGCTTTATTCGCCCCAGATTGTGCCATATAAATCCCCCAGCCTGGGTCAGTAATATCCCAAATATATATTCCTCTGGTGCTTCCTCCATTTGTTCCTCCTTGAATGGATATTTTTGCCCCACTGGTATTCGTTGCTGATGTCAGTGTTCCCGTGTATGTAATCCCCGCATTTGCCGTTATTAATCCTTTTGTCCATAATGTTCCGTTAAGTCCATTCAAAGACATTAGCAATTGTTCGGAAGAGTTCTCCCATATAAAACCAGTATCTGATCCAGCATTACATCTAAATCTCATAGCCCATTGATTGAAATCATTTCCTGCAACTGCTGAACCACCTGCTAAACTTCTAGTATTCGTTGCTCCTTGATTAGTTGCCATATAAATCCCCCAGCTTGTTGTATCTGTATCATATAAAAATATACCCTGTCCGCTTCCTCCGTCTACTTTATTTTGGATAGATAACTTACATCCTCCATCTGCTGTTAATAATCCACTTGCTGTTGCCGTTGTTGTTGATATACCCGCGGTTGCCGTTAATGTAGTTCCTGTTATTGTTCCACCGCTTGTTATGTTGTTGCTGTTCATATCCAAAGCACCATAAAACCTCATACCACCAGCATTGTTAAAACGGACAATGTCAGACGACAGCGACTTATTATCCAAAAGTTTTGAAATATAAAGCCCCGCCCCTTTTACATCGTATGCTACATTAGTGAATACATAGCCTCTTTGGTTAGCGGTTCCACTTGAATCCGTGTTTAGAGTATATAAGAAAGACTGCCAATCACCCGTCGTCTGTGAAAAGAATATATCTCCTCCATTTTGGTTTAATATCCGAGCCCCATTATATGTAATATTTCCGCCATTAATGATATCCACATTATTAAAATCGGCTTGGCTTAATAAGGTCAGTGCTCTTACATCATTTCTACTTCCATTAAATATTTTAATTCCTGTTATGGTTTGGTCTCCTGTTAATTTTACATTTTGTCCGTCCAATGTGTCCGCATACCCTTTTGTCGCTCCGTCTGTTGATAATGTTGGAGTTCCAAGGTTGGCTATTTTGCTACTATTACAATCTAGCCCCGAAGCATTTACCCAACCGACAATCGTCCCGTCAATAATAAAACTTATTTTTTTCGCAGAAATTTCAAAGTTGTAATATGTTGCAGTTTTCATATCCAAACTAGCAATAGAGCCGATATTGCTGGTAGAATTGAAAACGATAAATGTTCCCTTTGTTGTTGAATTGATTGAATTTCCAGTAATTTCAACACCACTGCTATATGTCTTAATTCCTGCTATGGTTTGGTTTCCTGTTAGTTTCACATTTTGCCCGTCTAATGTATCCATAACTTTTGTTTGCTCCGTCCGTTGTTGCTGATGGTGTGGCTAAGTTTGTTATTTTGTTATTATTCAAAGATAGTGTAGTGCCAGTTGCGGATATAATTAAAGTATTACCCGAATATAACTCAACATACGAACCAGTTACTTGTATCGGATAATAAGTCGCAGTTGCTATTTTTTGTGCGGCAATCATTCCTATATTCGTCGCCGTATCAAAGGCAACACCGATACCATCAAAAGCGGTTGGAGCAGTAGCGCCCCGTACTTCTATTGTTGAAGTAAATTTTTTATTCCCTGCTATGGTTTGGTCTCCTGTTAGTTTAACCACCGAAGTGTCAAGAGTAGAAACATCCACACCATCAACAAGATTAACATTTGTTATGCTTTGGCTTTTCATATCAATCCCCGCGCTCGCATTTATTATGTTGCTGAATGTTTTGGTTCCTGCTATGGTTTGGTCTCCTGTTAGTTTGACCACAGAAGTATCAAGAGTAGAAACATCAACACCATCAACAAGATTAACATTTGTTATTGAAAACCCTCCCATATTTAAACTGCCCGTCATAGCCGTTGTTCCGTCCTTTGCTAGTTTCGTATCGGTATATGCTTTTGTTGAAGCATCGCCGTCGTAGAATGGCGCTGGAAGCCCGCTAATTGCTGTCGTGCTGTTAAAATTAAAAACATTACCAGTCAATGTTATCCCACCCCCTGTTGTTGGAGCAAAAAGTATGGACGAGCCAACAAAAGATAATGGATAGCCCGTTGCTCCACCTGCCTCTGACGAATAGATAGAGCCCATATTATTGTTATAATTGAAGAATAATTTGCCTGTGTTTAATGGATTTGAGTCTTTTACGGCCACATAAGTAGTAAATGTTTTATTCCCTGTTATGGTTTGGTCTCCTGTTAGTTTAACGACAGAACTATCAAGAGCCGAAACATCAACACCATCAACATTACTGACATTTGTTATGTTAAATCCTCCCATATTTAAATCTCCAAACATCATGGCGGTGCCATCTAATCTTTTAAATGGAGAGTTTGTATTGCGCCATTGGCCTGTTGAATAAATGAGCAGTTGGTTATCGGCGGGTGTGCCTGTAATCAAAACATCGCTGTGTGTATTAATTGAGCCGTCCGCTGACACTTTATCATTATTGTCTTCATGCTCTGATATCCAAGTATCAACATCTTTGGTATTTAGTAAATTAACTCCCGTTATGTTCAAATTACCACCCATACTAATGTTGCCGAATTCATCCACATTTATTGGAAATGTTTTATTTACCCAGTTTATTGAGTTATATGTTAGATAACTATTCATAGCAATTGGTGCTGTTATGACGACATCGGTAAGTGTATCAATTGAACCAATGGTTGTATTTCTCCATTTGCCATCTACATCATTATATGTTAAGTATTGCCCGACCACTGGTGCGGATATGTTTGTGTCTATGAGATTGTATAGACTGGTTTGGTGCGGATTACTTGTATTGGAGCGGTGTTGAGTTGAGGCTTTAACTTCGTCGTTGTCCCTTACTCGTTGCTCTGTGTAGTATAAATTTTTTCCTTCTTTGACATCTGTTGTTGATTTTAAAGCGAGCCATGTATCAAAGCGGTTATCAGTGAAATAAAGATTTACGGGTTCGGCATCTTCTGGCACTCTGTCTGTATTCAGACCAATAATATTAGTGTTGGTAAGGTCTAAGTTTTTTATGTCTAGACTATCAACAGCCAACTCATTAAGGCCTAAGAGTGATTTATATTGCGACATATTATATTAATAATTATTAAAAAATACTAAAATATATTAATCTTAGTATAGAATGCCGTCCGCTGAAGCAAGTCGTAAGAACTGGGGTAGTGCTGTGGAAGGAATAAAAGCGAAAGCGAAACAACGAAAGATGGAGCATGCTAAAAATGTATTAGCACAATACCGAAATGCTGTAAAGCAAGAAGACGAAGATATGGAGGAACGAATAAAACAAATTGAAGAAAAGAACTTGGCAAAGGATATTATTACTGAACGAGATAATGATAGCCCAGAGGAGAAGAGTGATAGTGAGGATGAGGTTGATTTCACTGATATAATTGCAGAAAAGATGGCTAAGATGAAAATTAAAAGAGCGAAGGCGGAGACTAAGAGAGCGAAGAAAAAGAAGCCCGAGCCCGAGAGTGAAGAAAGCGAAAGTGAGAGTAGTGAAGAAGAAATCAAGCCTAAGAAAGGCAAAGGTAAAAAATCAAGTAGTGTGAGCGTAAAAGTATATAATCAATCTTCAGGTGCTAAGAAAGAAAAAAGTGATGAAATAGATAGAGTGTTTTTAAAATTCTAAGATATTACCAGAGATAGTGATAAGAATAATAATTCGCATACTCTGGATTATTATAAGTTAATTCACCTTTTGAATTTTTTATAGCCTTTGCTCTTGCTATATAATTTTTTCTTCTTACTTTATCTAAATGGTCTAAATGTGAATATACTCCTATGCGGTCTTTATAATGTTCATATCTAGTATCACCAAAATTGATAACCTTACCTTTTGGACTAATGACTTTATATTTTTTATTCTTAATGTTGGACTTTAAAAATCTCATTGTATATAATATGGACTATAAACATACAATTATTCATACACAGAATGCGGATAGCCAACTTGAGGACACACCAACGGGAGAAGTAGTACCTTTGTTTTCGACTACTTCGGAAACAAAAAAGACAAAAGAAGAAGAAGCCCTTGAAATTCACCACCAGAAAAAGAACCCAAAAATATGGAATACTATATGGGTGGACGAACCTTTAGACCAAGTCTTTCTTGACTTAGCGGATATGAGTAAGATAAAAGATAAGAAAGGCAATAAGGGCTATGCTTGGATGCTTTGTTGGATCGATTGTCATTCAAGATTTTTAATAATCATTCCACTAAAAAATAAAACAGCAAAAGAAGTATATTATGCTTTGAAATCTATACCTTATAAACCGAAGTCAATTACAACTGACAGCGGGGGAGAATATAAAGGCGCTACTCGTAATTATTTTGTTGAAAATGGAATTAAACACGATGTCGTTGAAGTTGGCGACCATAGAGCGCTTGCGGTTGTTGATAGAGTGATAAGAAGTATTAGGAGATGGCTTGACCTTTTATTTGAAACTAATCGCAATTTTGACTGGGTAAGTTATATTCAAGACTTAGTCAATGCATACAATCATAAACTTCATAGAGGAATTCAGGCCAGACCCGTGGACGTATTTGCTAGAAGAGACAGAAATAAACAGAAAATCACCCGTGATAATTTAATTGACGAATTCAATGTTGGCGATAATGTAAGAAAAGAAAATAAAAGGAATGTTTTTTCAAAAGGTGGTAAGACTTTCAGCAAGATTATTTATAAAGTCAAGGGACGCTCTGGCTTCAAAATCATATTAAATAACGATGAGTTGGTAAGCCCCCGTGATTTATTGAAGACTGATTTTATTAAACCAATTGACGAAGAAAAAGATATGAAGGAGCAAACTAAAGAAGTAATTAAAGAAAAAAAGACAAAAGAATTGCTAAAAAGAGAAGACATTCAACCAGAGAATATCAGGAGTAGTAAGCGAGAAAAAAAGGCAAAGGTAATACTGGATTTATAGGTGGATGGTGGCGTAGTATTTTCGGGTATGCGGGCAGGCGGGCCCGCGGTATCATTTTGCCCGCACAGTTTGCGGGCAGGCGGGCACACGGCATCATTTTGCCCGCACACTTTTACTGGATGCTGAGTTGTGATATGTAAAAAATGAGAAAATGAAAAATTTTTATAAGTGTCCTATAGTAGTACCTATTGTAGTGAAATTTATTGATTTTGATGTGTTTTTATGTCTGGATAAATTCGCTCTTGATACTTCTGCTCCACATTCACATTTTATTTTTTCTTTTGCTTTCTTGTTTATTTTATCTCTGTTGATTTGCTTGTATAGTTGTTTAGAATTAGGTCTTATATAGTTCTCCATTTTATAGTTTTATTTTTCGCTATTCTTTAAAAGGAATAGAGAAGTTATTCGCTAATCCTTTTTTTTTTTTTTTGAAGTAGAGGAAAACGAATTTATTTATTTTGCTTTCTCGTATTGATTGAAATTTTCGTTTTTTTATTTTGCTGTTTTGATGCTTCCTATTGATTTGCGGGAGATGTGTCTGGAGAGCGAATTCTTTTTTAAATAGCCATTTTGAGGGCACGAAAAAATGGTATTAAAAAAAGGATATTATTCTACTCTTCCTACCTACCTACCTAGGTAGGTAGGTAGGTAGGTAGGTAGGTGTAGGTAGGTAGGTAGGTAGGTAGGTGGGTGGGTAGGTAGGTAGGTAGGTAGGTAGGTAGGTACTTATGCGTGTGCGTGCGTGCTACAGATTATGGGGGTGGATAGGGTGCACAGATATCCCAGAGTGACCCGGGAAAATGGAAAGGAGAGAACTAAGGAGATGAGAAAAAAGCAAGGAGGACGATGAGGAAGAGGGTTGAAAGAGGGTGGGGGGGGGAACCTTCCTCGTTTGTGGTAGAGGTACTCTGATGGGATCCCATTCTCAGTTTCCTGAAAGCACACTATCCCACCAGGAAGAAAACATTTAGAAACGGAGAGATTTGCCAAAAAAGAAAAGAAAAGAAAAGAAAAAAACAATAAAATATACTGTGGGGTTATGATATGTGCTGGAAAAAAGGAGCGAAACTGCGGGCCTTCCAAACCGACGCAGTTTACGGATGGTAAAACCGTCCGATTTCTGCGGCTAAGCTTGGGAACTCACCGAAACAAGCCCATTTGCGGGGAATACCTCGCCACCGGCTTCAAACGTTTTCCTGTGACTCTACAACTACCAGGCAATGGCCGAGTTTCGACCTATCAATATTATTGAGTCCTGTGGTATATAAATTAAAAAAGGTAATTTATATAGACAAAGAACGCAATCACTTAGACTTTAGTTGTATTATATTAATAACAAAACTCAGTGCCACTCAGGCTTCTACGGATGAGGGATATGACAGTAGTACTCACTGCAGAATACTAAATATTAATAGTGTTAAGGTTTAAACCTTACCACTGTAAACAGAGCTTTCAAGTTAAGTTTCAGCAATATTATGATTTTAAAACCCAAACTCTGAAGTATTACACCCAGGGAGGTGCAAGTATCAGTATAAAAGGAACAAAGTCCTTGCATAATAAAGATTGCCTCTTGCGGAATGTCATCCGTCATAATACTAACAGCAGCTAGTACTGATCTGCTATTACCAACTGACGAAATCCAGATGATGGTAACGACATTTCCCATGGCAAAGCAGGCCAACTTTAAACTCATTTTTCTGATCAATGTTTGAATTATGAAAATGCAGAGCAAACGGTTGGAAAGCTCTTGTCCTGAGCTTTCAAACGATGGCTTCAGCACGGTCGTATCACTTTCGATCGATGGAGAACGATGAGATGAAAGTTGGAGTTTTTCGTCTCTTGAATCATGATGTCCCCACTGAGGCCAGAGGCGATTTTGTCAAGTAGTAGTAGTAGTAGTAGTAGTAGTAGTAGTAGTAGCCAGCTTCCACCCGATTTTTCCCGGTGGGCAGAATCCCCTGGCATTTTGAAGCCGTTGTTTGAAAGCTCGGGTTGGGACACGCGCTTTCACATAATGTGCTTACGATTGTCATAATACCGGGTAAGTAGGCAGCCAGGTGGGTACAGGCAGGTAGAAAGGCAGGTAGGTAGGTAGGTAGGTAGGTAAGTTGGTAGAGTATGTCGAGGTTGGTAGATAGGAAGGCATGCAGGCAGGTAGGCAGGCAGGTAGGCAGACAGGTAGGAAGGACAGTCGGAAACTCCTCATTACTTCTTAGGCTTGTGCTTGCGCAACGGGTCGAACGGGATTTTACCCAGATTGTCTGCGTCCCACCACACATCCTCCGTCGGCCCACCTGTAGTTTAGCGACACAGCCAACAGAAATACACACACCATGCGCACACACAACGTGAGTCCTTTTTAAAAAAAAAGTAAACTAAACTAGCAATATGTCGCTTTTAACCGCTTAGCCAATACCCCTACCCTTATCGTAAAAAAACCTAATAACCTAATAACTTTAGCAACGTCCTCATTCCAGTTCAGCAGCCACGTGTCTTCACGCAATCTTTGACTGTGTTAGCTTTCGCATGGACTGCCTCGGGGACAAGAGGCAGAAGGAAGCAAAAGCAAAGCGAGCGAAGAGCAAAACCATTGATTCATGCCTTAATACATAGGGCTGAGTAGGCGGAAAAAACATCGCCGAGCAAAATCAACTCGACCGCCCACACCGCAGCCCCACGCCTACTGTCCCTTTTCAGGCTTGAGTGAGACAACATGGTATGTATGTGTGTTGACCTGTCTGTGCACCACAGACTGAACAAAGGAAAGCAGCCATGCCATCTACAGACGAGAAGAGTGAAAGGAGAACGAGGAGGAGGAGGAAGAGGAGGAGAAGGAGAAGGAGTAGGAAGAGAAGTAGGAAGAGAAGTAGGAAGAGGAGAAGGAGGAGGTGGTGGTGGTGGTGGAGGAGGAGGAGGAGCAGGAGGAGGAGGAGAAGGAGGAGGAGGAGGAGGAGAAGAAGAAGAAGAAGAAGAAGAAGAAGAAGAAGAAGAAGGAGAAGGAGAAGGACAAGGAGAAGAAGAAGAAGAAGAAGAAGAAGAAGAAGAAGAAGAGGAAGAGGAGGAAGAAGAGGAGGAAGAAGAGGAGGAAGAAGAAGAAGGAA
>WBZZ01000757.1:32500-35000 GCA_019918135.1 Paulinella micropora
ACTCTCGTCCTTGTTCTGAGGAGAAGAAGCGGCGGGAAGTGCGGCGGCATAGTTATCATTGTTCTTCTTCTTTTTCTTCTTCTTCTTCTTCTTCTTCTTCTTCTTCTTCTTCTTCTTCTTCTTCTTCTTCTTCTTCTTCTTCTTCTTCTTCTTCCTCTTCCTCTTCCTCTTCCTCTTCTTCCTCTTCCTCTTCTTCCTCTCCTCCTCCTCTTCTTCTTCTTCTTCTTCTTCTTCTTCCTCTTCTTCTTCCTCTTCCTCTTCCTCTTCTTCTTCTTCTTCTTCTTCTTCTTCTTCTTCTTCTTCTTCTTCTTCTTCTTCTTCTTCTTCTTCTTCTTCTTCTTCTTTGTCTTTCTCTTTCTCTTCGTCTTCGTCTTCGTCTTCGTCTTCGTCTTCGTCTTCGTCTTCTTCTTCTTCTTCTTCTTCTTCTTCTTCTTCTTCTTCTTCTTCTTCTTCTTCTTCTTCTTCTTCTTCTTCTTCTTCTTCTTCTTCTTCTTCTTCTTCTTCAGTCTTAAGAAGAAGAAGAAGAAGAAGAAGAAGAAGAAGAAGAAGAAGAAGAAGAAGAAGAAGAAGAAGAAGAACAGTGATAACTATGCCGCCGCACTTCCTGCCGCTTCTCTTCTTCTACTTCTTCTTCTTATTCTTCTTATTATTATTATTAGGGAGTACATAGGCCATCGGTCCTTTCCATGGGCTGATTGGTGTAAAGCTCCTAGAGTAATGTTCTATGCCGTCACTTCCTTTATTCCACCGATTGGTGTGGAGACTTTCCTTATGGAATGGAGGACTGGATGCACATGGCCTTTTGGCTCAGCAATTGGCAGGAGATACACTATTATTATTATTATTATTATTATTATTATTATTATTATTATTATTGGACACCGTGATAGCCCAGTGGTCAAGTTCTACCATCTGGGCCCTGTCGCCAGTTCGATTCCCGTCGGTGCCACCAGTATTTTCATTGAACATACCGCTCCGTCTAGACCAGTATTTTCATTGAACATACCGGTCCGTCTGGAAGTGTTGGAACTGCCCTTGCGGGGGTGTCATTAGAGCTTATCGTCAATTCTTCGTACTCCCCTCACGGGTGAGACGATGGAGGCGCATGTGCAGAAATGCATCAGCCATTGACAGAGAAGCACTATTATTATTATTATTATTATTATTATTATTGTTGTTGTTGTTGTTATTGTTGTTGTTGTTGTTGTTGTTATTCTTATTCTTGTTCTTGTTCTTCTCCTTATTATTGTTCTAACCCCCAACCCGTGACCCTGACCCTAACCCTTTTCCTTGTTGTCTGGAGGAGGAGAAGAAGCTTATTTTATTCTTCTTCTTGTTCTTGTTCTAACCCTAACCCTAACTCTAACGCTAGCAATTTTCCTTTGTTGTTAGGAGGAGAAGAAGAAGCGGCGCGAAGATGTTGTTGATGTTGTTCTTGTTCTTGTTCTTGTTCTTGTTCTTATTCTCGTTCTTGTTCTAACCTTACCCTAACCCTGACCCTAACCTTTTTCTTTATTATCAGGAGGAGGAGGAGAAGCGACGAGACACTTTTGTTGTTACCATTGTTGTTGTTCTTGTTCTAACTCAAACCCTTTTTCTTGTTGTTAGGAGGAGGAAAAGAAACGACGCCAAGAGCGCAAGCTCAGTCGCTCCCCTCTCATGCAATTGCGCGTTCTTGCAACACTGCCTGTTGAGGACGCTGACGACAACAGGGTGAACGCAGAGAGAGAGAGAGGGAGAGAGGGGGGGGGGGGGTGGGGGAGATTGAAGGGAGGGGAAGGAAAGGAGCCAATCAGACCTCTCCGGCTATGCAAGTGTGTGTGTATACATCTTAGGTAATTCCGCTAAGTCCTAGTTTCCAAGCGGCCTACAAGGAGGCTCTGGGCTGGGGGTCGCGAGAAGCGTCGCCTGTCCCAAAACTCAAGCGAGACGCGTCGCCCGTCCCAACACTCAAGCGACTACATTCTTCACCAAATGATGGCTCGGTACGTAGATGTGTATGTATGTATCTATCTATCTATCTACCGATATCTATCTATCTATCTATCTATCTATCTATCTATCTATCTATCTATCTATCTATCTATCTATCTATCTCTATATCTCTATCTCTATCTCTATCTCCATCTCTATCTCTACCTATCTATGTCAAACCTCCAAGCGACTTTCCTCCCCATGGATGGCTCGGTACGTAGATATGTATGTATGAATATACCTCTATCTATCTCTATCTATCTCTACCTATCTCTTGCTATCCATCTATCCATGTCAAACCCTCAACGACTAGCCTCCTCTCCCAATGATGACTCGGTACGTATATATGTATCTATCTATCTATCTATCTATCTATCTATCTATCTATCTATCTATCTATCTATCTATCCATCTATCTATCTATCTATCTATCTCTCTCTCTCTCTCTCTATCTATCTATCTATCTATCTATCTATCTATCTATCTATCTATCTATCTATCTATCTATCTGTCTGTCTGTCTGTCT
>WBZZ01000757.1:42500-47500 GCA_019918135.1 Paulinella micropora
AATGAATATGGAAAATGAATATGAAAAATGAATGTGAAAAATGAATATGAAAAATGAATATGAAAAATGAATATGAAAAATGAATGTGAAAAATGAATGTGAAAAATGAATATGAAAAATGAATATGAAAAATGACTATGAAAAATAAATATGAAAAATGAATATGAAAAATGAATACGAAAAATGAATATGGAAAATAAATATGGAAAATGAAAGTGAAAAATGAATATGAAAATGAATATGAAAAATGAATATGAAAAATGAATGTGAAAAATGAATGTGAAAAATGAATGTGAAAAATGAATATGAAAAATGAATATGAAAAATGAATATGAAAAATGAATGTGAAAAATGAATGTGAAAAATGAATGTAAAAAATGAATATGAAAAATGAATATGACAAAAGAATATGAAAAATGCATGTGAAAAATGAATGAGAAACGAATATGAGAAACGAATATGAAAAACGAATATGAAAAATGAATATGAAAAATGAATGTGAAAAATGAATATGAAAAATGAATATGAAAAATGAATTATGAAAAATGTGCACAATCTCACCCCAACCTTTTTTGTTTTTGCAGCGAATGACCCACAAGTGAAAGGTCAACTTCCCACCCAGTCGCGTGTGGAGCTCCTGAGGAAATCTGGCATGTCTACTGGAAAGTTACGTGACGAGCTATACTGCATCGAGCGCAAGATCCAGACTGGCCGCAAGAAATTGTTCAAAATGAAAGAAATGTTGGAGACTGTTCTGAAAGCTGGCAAAGCAGGAAGAGAGGCCCTCATATCTATACTGATCCCAAGGCATGCACCACTAACTTTCGAGCAGTGCAGCGTTTCCTTGTGTTATTGTCCTTCGACTTCTAATGTATATTTGTTGCCTTGTATGTTGCAGACAAAAACTACAATTCACTGTGTCAGCAAAGAGGAAAAAGATGCTCGCGGGAACGTGTACACCGCATGGCTGAAGGTTGAGAACGATTGTAGCCTGTTTCAAGACCACTGGGTTGTCTTCGTGGACAAGCCACAACTGGAAAAGGCGGAAAAAGGGAGAGCAAAAAAACAAAATCTTGTCCCGTGCTGATCCTGTACGCTACAGTGCCGCCATGAAGGAGAAAGTGCAACAGTTTTTACATCTCAAGGTGGGAGAAGAGAACGTTGAGTCTGCCTGGCGCGGCGACCACTCCAAACTCGTCGTCAACGGCAAGGAAGGGAGGGAGTTGTTCACTTCAGCGGCGAAGGCCAGACGGGCAGAGCTTGATCAACAACGCTTCAAACTGGAAGGACTCGAGCTACAAGCATTGGTGGACAAGTTCAGAGCTCCTAGCCAAGAGGCAACCGTCGACAAGAGCTACCAGAGCCTTTATGAGGACTGATGTTATCACCCAAGTTATCGCCCAACCGAGCACAATCTATTTCTCAACTTGGCAAACTTCGCAAGCAGCACCTGGACCACCCAGACGTACCGGACTTGCTACAACCATTGGCTGTCTACACTATGCTCACCAACCAAGCAAGTGATAATTGCGATCTGCAGACGCCCACCAAGAAGCAAAAAGCTATGATGCAGCAGCCAGCAGCACCATCCAAGACTCCCAAGACTTCAGCCGTGGACCAGGTGAAGAAGCGCACGATGATCTGGGTGGATTCGGACTCCGACAGCCAGTGTACTTGGGGATTCTCAGAGGATGAGAATGAAGAACGTTATCACGTCCTTGCATCGCGCTCTGGCAATGGCAAGAAAGAAAAGAAGTAGACTCAGCCGGTGGTTATCATCAAAAAGGAGATCAGTCGCGTTCCAGCAAGATGGAAAAGGAAGATTATGAAACAGCAACTGTTACTCAACAAACGCCTGCTCTCATCAAGAAGGAGACAGACCACACGGATTCTCGACCGGCCGCAGTGGTGGTGGTCAAGAAGGAACCTTAACTTGATCATGATTCAGAGGATAGCTATAGTCGACCCGCAATTGCACCTGGCCCCTTCTTTCCTTTCGATGAACACCTCATGTTGAGGAATTTGATGGAGAACCCAACAAAGCTAAAGCACACCAACTTCTTCTTGCAAGAGAGGGACATGCCAGCGCTTGGCTTCATGTTAGCTTTAAATATGTCTGCATATCCTAACTGGACGCTGCCAGCATAGCTTGGCAAGACGATGGAAGTTTTAGTTCACCCTGATCCAAAACAAGTGGCAACTAGATCCAAGATAGTCGTACACATATATGGAATAACAGACTTGCAACCTGTGCCAAAGTGCATGACTAATGAAGAATTCGTCAAAAGATCGTTCGCACCATCTTATGTCTTGAGACGCCAATATCGAGGTCGACGCAACGGGGCCAATCTTCCGCGAGAGCTTCTGGGAGAAGAAGGCGCTACTGATCCTCGGTACGAACCGTTCGAAGTACAAGTCGAAGTGTTGGTGGATTCGTTTGACCTCCAAGTTCAAGTTGATGGCAACGGCAACAACTGCGGCGGCGTCTTGAAGCCACAGGATGCCAGCGACCTTCTTCATAAGCTGGAGGAGGAATCTGAGTCGGATATGCTGGAGGAGGAATCTGAGTCGGAATAATTCTTGAACGATAATTCATTTGCAAGCTGTGTGCTGTCGCGTCGGATTGGAAAATATAGACTAGTTGAAAGTTTGGGTTGTCAACTTCATTGCCAGCGCGAATGTATTACTGTATTAACTAAGTTTTTCATAAATAAATAGATTTATTTCAGTATATTCCTTATTCAATGTTTGAATTGATAATATTATTAATACTTGATACTGGGTCGGAATAATTTAATTAGTCTCAATAGTCGCCGGATTCAGGAACTCGCCACGCGAAGGAGATCAAGTTGAAGTTCAAGTTAACTTGATATTCATGATTATAATATTAATACAAGCTCGCTAAAATCACGAGGACAGGCTAGTGACTTAACTTTCACAAACTATTAATATTAAGTTTCAAGGCAAAGTTCCCTGGATTCAGATTTAGATTATCAAGTTAAATTTCAAAAATTTTGAAATTCGAATTTCAAACGGTAACTAATCCTTATTTTGCACGCTACTAAATTCTTAACTTGCCTGATTCTTAATCTTAAATTTAACATAAAAAGTAGAACTTGAACGTCCTGAGTAATATTAATATTAATAACTATCATTCAGTGTCATATTGACTCTACCATAGTCACCTACTATGATCATACTAAAATCGTCGCCTCACTGGCATGCCTCGGAATCAGCTAGGCACGGTGGAAACTTCAAAAATATTATTAATACTACGTGACTTATTATTGATATTTACTTCTATTTTAGCCTCTGAGTCTCCGAGAGGCTTGCCGGGCTTCCCACTGGTGACCGTCAGCTCTGTGACTGTGAGTGCAAGTGGCCGCATCCGCGTAGTATAATGTGAGATGATCATCAGTTTTCAAGTTATTAATATCAAAACAGTGCTTGCGTAAAACCGTGACTTTAGCCATCAGCTGATTTTGTTGGTCACTCTGCCAAGTATATAACTGTTACTGTTGAACAGATACAGTGTAACTGCTGAGACGGTGGCATTGCTGGGAATGATTAATATTACCCTAGAGTCAAAATAATAAGTACTGAAACACTTGAAAGCTTCATCTGAGTGGCTGCTTGACGTCGTCTATTTGAAACAGAAATTTATTGACCTAGGGCTAATACAACTGGTTACTCAATAACTAATAATTTTGTCAGACTACTTACTAGGGATATAATGTCAGTCAGTGACTGCAGGGAAGTAATTACTTGCATCAAAATTACTTCAATATGAAATCAATGGATACGTGACTTACTTACTCAGCCTTGGTGCACATGCTCTGGATGTTTTTCCAACAGGTGGCGAAAGACGTTAGAGCGTGTGGAGAAGGTCTTGTCGCAGGCCGGGCAATTCAGTCTCTGCGTATTAGTTAGGCTTTTGTACACTTGTGTGCCACTTCCTTCCAGAACTTGGCTCCGCACTCACCGCACGTCTTGACGTCCGCATGCTCCGGATGTTTCAACACTAGGTGGCGATTGACGCTATCGCGTGAGGATAAGGCCTTGTTGCAGGCCGGGCAATGCACTCTACGCGTAATAGTATGCTTATTCTTCAGGTGGCAATTCAAGGTAGCGCGTGTGGCGAAGGACTTGTCGCAGGCCGGGCAATGCACTCTATGCGTAATAGTATCACTATGCTTACTATCTCGGGCTGTTTTCTGGCCTTGAGCGCTCACGGGTTGGGCTGGCTGCTCTTGCCTGAAAATACACACAGATTTACATATATGCATGTATATGTCTCTTTGGTAGGTAGGTAGGTAGATAGATAGATAGATAGATAGATAGATAGACAGACAGATAGACAGAACAGACAGACAGACAGACAGATAGATAGATAGATAGATAGATAGATAGATAGATAGATAGACAGACAGACAGACAGACAGACAGACAGACAGACAGACAGATAGATAGATAGATAGATAGATAGATAGATAGATAGATAGATAGATAGATAGATAGATAGATAGATAGATAAATAGATAGATAAATAGATAGATAGATAGATAGATAGATAGAACACAAACAGACAGATAGTTGGATAGACAGATAGACAGATAGACAGACAGACAGACAGACAGACAGACAGATGGACCGTACCCAGGTTCCAGCATTGCTGTCTCCTCCAGCTCGCGGCGAATCTCGTCCCATGGCCGTTTGCTATTTCTAAGCCGTTCCACCTGGTTAATGCTGTTACCAACAAGCTGGCCTCCTGTCCCTGTCCGGCTGCGCTCTGATGACTCGATCGATGACTCAAGTGCCTCAACAGATGACCCGCCCTGCTGCTGCGGCGGCAGCTCTTGTTGTTGTTGTTTTTGTTTTTCTTGTTGTTGTTCTTGTTGTTGTTGTTGTTTTTCTTGTTGTTGTTCTTGTTGTTGTTCTTGTTGTAGTAGAAGTTGCTGTTGCTGTTCTTGTTCTTGTTGTAGTAGTAGCTGCTGCTGCTG
>WBZZ01000757.1:65000-69523 GCA_019918135.1 Paulinella micropora
CGCTGGGATGAAACAATGTGCAAGCATAGCATAGAGTGAGTCTTGAGCATAGCTCTAATCATGACAGCATAGCTCTCACCATGTAAAAATCATGAAAAACATAAATAAAAATATGCATATTTTATTTTGAAGAAGGCTTCAAGTTTTACAGGCTTGGCTTTGTTGAGAGTCTTGATAAAAGTCTATTAGTAGTAGACCTTAATTAAGAGTGCGGTTGTCGACCGGCCGGCCCTAAAAAAGATAGACAAATTCTTCCGTACTTTGCGTTTAATTTTCTTGTTTTTGCATTTTTTGTCACTGTTGCTTGTACACCAAATTTTGTGGGAATATTCGCGGCCTTTTGTATGGAGGCGTTCACTACAAAATAAGAAATGGTCCCGGCGCATAATACATAAAAAACCGTTATGAAAAGTGCCCGAAATTCATAGGTGCCGGGTTTGGACTTGCAAAAAAATAACCGCACAAACTTTTATTTGTGTGTATTTACATATGTATGCCTAGTATTTCTAGTATGTATGTATGTATGTATGTATGTATGTATGTATGTATGTATGTATGTATGTATGTGTATGTATGTATGTGTATGTATGTATTTATTTATGTATTTATGATTTATGTATGTATGTATGTATGTATGTAATATAAATATTTTTAAAAATATTATCGATAGGCCTGATAAAACAAAATGCAATTTTTGTCCTAGTGGGATAATCCACTGCCTTTTTGTACAGTATCCGCGCAGGTAAAAGTGACATTCGTGATCCGCATCCACAACTAGGGTAATACCAGTAGGTGGTGCCACCAGCAGTGTTTTCGCATTTTTTGTGGTCACCTGTGCCACCGGTGGTTTTTGTGGTGGGCGGTGGCACCGGACCCGTCCCACAAGTGCGATTTTTCTGAAAAATATTATATGAAAACAACGGTTTCACTGTAAAATCTTTTGAAGCAAGCTGGTACAGGTTTCCGGCCGTGTCAGCTAGCTTAGCTCGTGGTGTGTGTGTACTCTCACACACACCACTCACCACAGGGATCTGGGGACGTGGCTACATCTGTTACACACTGGCTACTCCCGTAATGGCTACCCCCTACATTTGCTACCCCGACGCTGGCTACCCCCCCCCCCCCCTACCTTGGCTATCCCGACACCGGATACCCCCCCCCCCCCCCTACCCTGGCTACCCCGACGCTTGCTACCCCCCCCCCCCCCCTACCCTGGCTACCCTGTCACTGGATACGACCCCCCTACCCTGGCTACATCGACGATGGATACCCCCCCCCCCCCTACCCTGGCTACCCCGACGCTGGATATCTGGTTAACCCCCCCCCTATCCTGGCCACCATTGCCACCACACACCAGAAAAAGTTGAGGTCGAGACCAGTTGTTAGAACCTAGTCTGTATATCATCTTGTTTCTATCGACTGGTCTGGAAGGTAAAAAAAGAGGGGACGGGTGGGAGCACCGGTGCACACTACGTAACTGCTAAGCGGAGACTGCCACTTAGCCGTTACATAGTGGACCCCGGATGCCACCTCCCACCAGAAAAGAGTTACGGTCGAGACCAGTCGTTAGAAACTAGTGCTATATCATCTTGTTTCTGTCGACTGGCCCGGAAGGTAAAAAAAGAGGGGAATGGTGGGAGGGGGGGGGGGAGGGACACCGGGACCCACTACGTAACGGCTAAGCGGCGATCGCCACTTAGCCGTTACATAGTGGACGCGGGGTGCCACCTCCTCCCTGAAAAAAGTTACGGTCGAGACCAGTTGTTAGAACCTAGTCTGTATATCAGTTTGTTTGCATCGACTGGCCCGGAAGGTAAAAAAACTACGGAAATAGCGGTTGGTGTGTCACTTAGCCGTTAGATAGTGGACCCGGTGCCACCCCCCCCACCCACCGGAAAGAAGGACGGTCGAGACCAGTCGTTAGAACCTAGTCTGTATATCAGTTTGTTTCTATCGACTGGCCCGGAAGGTAAAAAAACTACGGGTATAACGGTGGGTGTGTGCCACTTAGCCGTTACATAGTGGGCGCGGGGTGTGCCACATCCTGCGTGAAAAAAGGCTGGTCGGGGCCAGTCGTGTGAACTTAGGTTATAAGTGTCTGAGCGGCAACTACTGGTCCAGGAGGTGGAAAAAATGAAGAGAATAGCGGATGTTCGAAAAAAACTGGTGGAGGGGGGGATGAGGGGAAATGGCGGGAAAAGCAGCTTAGCCGTTACGTAGTGTGCGCGGGTGGCCCCACACACACACCTCCTGCGTGAAAAAAAAGCTGGTCGAGGCCAGTCGTGTGAACTTAGGGTATAAGTGTCTGAGCGGCAACGACTGGTCCAGGAGGCGGAAAAAAGGACGGGAATAGCGGGTGTGGGTGTATGTGTGTGTGTGGGAAAAGAGGGCTGGATTCCCGGGAAGTAGCGGAGGGGGAGAAGTGGCATCATCATTCCCGTGAAGTCTGGACCAGTCGTTGGAAATTAGTGGTATATCTCAGAATTTGTGACGACTGGTCCCGACTTTGAATTCCCGGGGAGTAAGAGGAGGGTGCCACCACTAGCATGTGAAAAAACAAAGTGTGGACCAGTCGTTGGAAATTAGTGGTATGTCTCAGAATTTGTAACGACTGGCCCCGACTTTGGGGGGGGGGGGGTGTGTGCTGAATTCCAGGGAGTAAGCGGAGGGTGCCACCCGTGAAGTCTGGACCAGTCGTTAAAAATTAGTGTATATCTCAGAATTTGTGACGACTGATCCAGACTTTGGGTGGTTGAGGGGGGGTTGGGGTGGTGAAGGGGGCTGTAGCCACTAGGGGGCCAAAACGCAGCAGGTGCGGCAGGTGGTGCCCCGCCCCCTATTACGGACAACTGGGTTTAGGGGGGGGGGGGGTGGCGTCGCGGTGGGCGGCCCCGAGTGCGTGGCTTTGCAAGTGTGTATAGGAAACCAAGGGGAAGAAATTGGCATCTTGTTCGGTATTTAATCATTTTATAACTCGTTCAGGCGCCGGGCTAGGCCCCGGAAGGTTGTCTTCATGCGATGGTTGATCACATCCCGTACACTGTCCCAATACATCCGTTCATACGCTTGGTAGAG
Organism: Paulinella micropora; assembly: GCA_019918135.1. Lineage (NCBI taxonomy): Eukaryota > Cercozoa > Imbricatea > Euglyphida > Paulinellidae > Paulinella > Paulinella micropora. The sequence continues at coordinate 68,076 of WBZZ01000757.1, forward strand.
CCGCCAGACATCGGTAGGGCTCACTGTGCCAATGTAGTTAAGATCCTGGAGAGTCTCCGCCCCCGGGAGCTCGCGCGCTAGCCATTCCTTGTTAGCCTCCAGCTCGTGGAGGGCCGGGTTGTTGGACAACATCTTTCCGGGTTCCTTTATGCCGCAGTACCAAGATTTCCAGTTGCAAAATGAGTGCCAGTCGTAGCACTGTCTATAGAGTGCTGCTCGGCGAGTGGCATGCAAGTTCGCCAAGGCCCCTTCGGACAACTGTATGTAATACGCCGGCACGGGCAGGTACTCTGTCACGATCCGGGACAGCACCGGCGGCAGGTAGGGCGCCAGCAGCTTTCGCGCCGCGTGTCCTACAGTCAGCTCCAGCGGCAGGCGAGACCCGTCCACCCAGACAGGCGCGTTGAGCAGGGACAGGTCCAACAAGGAGAGCATTGGCGCTTCGTCAGCGGGCAGTGCGACGGCGCGCAAAAGGTAGTTCTCGGGGTCGTCGACATCAAGCGCGATGACGCTGTCGGGGTCGGGTCGTCGGTTAGCAGCAAACGCCGCTGGTTCGTGTCCTGGCCCAGGGTAGCCGCCTTGATCAGCCGTGCCCGCCAGATATCGCTCGCCTCTTCGTCGAAACAGTCGTCCCAGTGTGAATAAAGCACTTCGTGCATGACGTCCAGGTCTACGGGGGCGCAGGTGTAGCCAGCCGGCGGGGCGAGCGCGGTCAGCCGGCCGACCGGCAGGACGCGGCGGCGCTTGGACGGGTGACCGGCGGTGGCAGTGGTGGCGGATTTTCTCCTCATTTTTTTCCTTGGGACTTTGGTGGTTCTCGGCTGGGCTGGTTGTGGGCTGGTCTGACCCCCTCCCATCCGTTACTCCCCCCGGGGGGGGTGCGCGTGCCACGTGTACCTTTTTTTGGCCTGAACATGCCTCTTTGCCTTTTTGTCCTCCAGTGATATGGGAGAAATTCAGTGATATGGGAAAAAAAGGCAGTCGTCGGCCCGGCAGACAGGAGCCGGCCGGACCAGCGGCGCGTGCCTCTGTAGACCAGTTGTCTGCCTTTGTCGAGCTCAGACTTGTGTTCCCAAGCGAACCCAAAAGTTCCTGGAGCCGGAACGAACCCATTGCCATTTTTGCCCCCGCCACTGGCAGTGGTCGAATTCCCGGAAATTTACCGCGCCACAAAACACACTAAATTTTCGCGAAAATTTTTCGATCATCTAAATTTTTATTAGATGTCTGTTCTGGTAGGTACAGGCGTGAAATGCTTACTCTGTTCGAGACGGGGACCCGGCCAAGCTGTCCCTGCTGGCGGAAAACAAGCGCTTCAACCCTGCCTACAAACAATTCCTGACGAGACTGCACGTGGCCTGCAATGTAGACGGCGGGCTGGCCGTGACCTACACCTACGGCAAAGACGGCAAAGGCGGCCGGCTGTACGCGGACTGTGGCTACCAGAA
>WBZZ01000758.1:0-12500 GCA_019918135.1 Paulinella micropora
GTTGTGTCGTCTGCATATGTATATACTGTTCCTTGTTGTATGATATTGATTATGTCATTGATATAGAGTAGGAAAAAGGTCGTTGATAATGTGCTTCCTTGTGGTATGCCGTGTGTGATGGTGCGTTTGTAAGATTTACCATATTGTGTGTGGACCTCTTGGGTGCGGTTCGAGAAGTAGGATGCAAAGAATTGGACTGTTTCTTCGTTGAAATTAAAATTTCGCCGAAGTTTGTCCAGTAGCTTTGAATGCTCTACTGTGTCGTACGCTTTTGAGAGGTCCACATATAATGCTAGCACTAATTCTTCTTTGTCTTTATGTTTTTGTATTTGGTTTATTATTGTTTGGATTGTCATGGTTGTGTTTGAGTTAGGTCGGAATGCGTATTGTGTGTGTGATATTATGTTATGTTTTGTTAGGTGGTCCATTATTTGTTTATTTATTATCGTGTCAAACACTTTAGCTATTATGGGTAGTAGTGATATCGGTCTGTAGTTGGCTGGCATGCTTGTGTCACTTGCTTTGTATAGTTCAATTACTTTTGTTGTTTTGAGTGCATCTGGGTATTTATTTTCGTTTATGGCTTTGTTGAAAAGGTTGGTGAGTATAGGTGTGAGGGAGGCATGCATGTCTTTTATAAGTGTTGGTTTTATTTTATATATGTCCTCTGCTTTATCTCTGTTTATGTTTTTAAGTGTTTTGTTTACAATGTCTTCTGTTGTGTTATGTAGTTTGAAGCTTGGGTCTATGCTTAGCACACTGGCATACGTGACTGTGATGGCGTTGGTGCTGGTGTCCTTTGTGAGCACAACCACTCCAAGATTTCTCAATCCCGGGTCAATTGACACGATCTTCATTTCTTTTCTGTTTTTTAATAATGCAAGACGAACTTTCTTTTTTTTCACACGTCCTCGTACCAGGACAAGCTCAGGTGCACGTCCGCTGACCCGGAAGTAGTGCTGGCCGCAATGCAGAGCACTTCTCCTGGCCCGACGGCGATATTGAGCCTGCTCAGGTCCAGGCTGGCAGACGCCGAGCCCGTGGCCGACACGACGCACGCGGCCACCGCGTTGCCAGTAGACACCGTGACCAGCGAAGCGGAGTATTCGGTATTCGAGGCCGTGTCGTGGTTCGCGTAGGTCGGCGCGCTGCCGAACGTGGCTTGCGTGAGCACTCGGATGATCACGGGCTTGGTGCCAGACACGGCCGTAGCAGTCAGCAGGGTCGGGAACAACAGGTCGTTGTTAGGGAGCGCACCGATCAAGCTCTTGTTGCGGATCACCAGCGCGTTGCTTTCGGTCGTGCCAATCGTCTGAACGTTGGTGCGCGCAAAGCTGAGGCCCAGCTGCCTCACGGGACCCTCGACCAGGACGCCGACACTGGCGGTACGCACCTGGCCGCCCGCGCCAGTGGTCTTGAGCCTGAACGGCAAGCTGGCGTTGGAGAGCGAAGGCGTCGTGTTGGCGCCCGCGTACTGGATCCGGTGCACGGGTACTAATACCCCGTCCGACTGCCTCTCGACCGAGAACGTGACGGCCCCAAACCCTAGGTACTGCATCTGGATCTGAAAAATGTTGCCCTTGGCCCAGTCCTTACGGTCCATGTCGTCGTCGCCGCCCAAACAATTGTTGAGAGACCAGTCTTTCTGGTCGACGTAAGTGTCGACGCTCGCGTTGCGGTGCAGGATCCGCAGCCTGTTGGTTCGGGTCTGGTCCTGCACGAAGAAGAAGCCGTTGTTGTCGTCGCCTAGGCCGGCCATGGCCGAATTAGCCACGTTGGCCGTGGCGGGGAACAGAGCCGTGAAACGGCAGACGAGCCCTTGTCCCGCGCGGTACTTGCAGCGCCTGAGCGTCTCGGCCTGCGCGGCGCCGCTGAGCGACAGCAGGCCGGCGGCGGTGGTCACGGTGCCGGAGGTCGCGAACTTGCGCGAGTTCAGGGTGCCAGTGTAAGGGAAAGTCTCCTGCACTAGCGGAGTAGACTCCGCGACCTTGTGTTCGCCAAAGGCCGTGACCATGCTAGGCAACGGTTTGGTCTCGACCACATCCTCCAGGCGCATGCGCTTCGTGCCGCTGAGCGTCAGCATTTTTTTTCCTCTTGTACTAGACTAGTGACAACATTTATTTTTTTTCTCAGAAATGAGCGGCCTGCGCAACATTTCGGAAATGAACATCCTGGTCCGGTCGAAGGACCGCGACCGGGTGCAGGGCTCGGGCGATCCGGCCGAGTTCCGGCTGTCGCTGTCGGAAGCAATCCAAGGCAGATACAAGCTCATCTGGGCGACTATCCCGAACGCGACGTACAACATCAACTCCAAGAACAACAAGCTCTACTTAAACTCGACGGCCACGGGCGACGTGACGATCACGATCCCGTCACAAAATTACACAGGCGAGACACTGGCCGACACACTGCAGTCGCTTTTAATCAACGAGGGCTTTGTACAAGTAGGACAGTCGATCGGGGTGGTGTATCTCGACACCAAGCTCAAGCTGCAGTTCACGCTGTCCGCGGCGGCAGAGTTCAAAATCTACAGCAAGAGCGGCGACGACAGCGCGCACGCGGTGCTAGGCTTCCCGACTTCGGCCCAGAACGAGCTCTTTGCGCTGACGTCGGGCCAAGCCACCGTCCTGCCACAAGTCGTGGCGCTGGGCCTGCCGACTTCGCTGGGCATCAAGATCAAGGAATGCAGCAGCTTGGCTTACTCGACAGGCGGCAACTACGAGGAGGTGTCGCTGGCGGGCGCGGTCTCGCGCGGCACGAAAGTGCAGTCGGGCAGCCTGATCATTCCTTTCCTCGCGAGTTCGGGTGGCTACCAGTCGTCGGCGCAGGACCGGCACGACCAGTACGTGGTGTTTCCGACGCTGACGAAGTACCTGCACCTGCAGGTGTGCAATCCTGACACCAGGGACAAGGTGGACTTGAACGGGGCGGACTGGGAGATGCTGCTGTCGAAAGCCGGTTGCTAATAGAGTGGCCGCCGGCCCAGCAGTCGCACATCTTTTTTTTAAATCTTGCAGTTTCCCACCACCAAAAGTAAGGATGGACGAGGATAAAATCTTGGCGATGCGGTCGCATTCGAACGAGAACCATGACTCGGACGACTCGGATGTCAAGCGAGAGGAAGAGAAGTGGTCATCGAGGCACGAGCAATATTTTGCCAGCGTAGTGGACGAGTGTGCCCTGCACGCGCGCCTCAACAACTCGGCCGGCTACTACTACTACAACCGCTTTTTGTTGTTTGGCTTGCTGTCTACGATCGTGCCGGCGATCTGTTCCGTGATCGTGGGAAATTTCGGCTTCAAGGCGTGTGAAGCGGGCCGGGCGGGCTACGATTGGGTCAGCGTGACCTGCTTGATCGTAGTAGCCATCGTCTCGGGCACCAACAGCTTTTTCAACTTTGGACAGAAAGCAGAGCGCCACTTCTCCTGCGAGATCCTCTTTGAGATGGTCAAGAACGAGCTGTCGGTCGAGATGGCCAAGAAGAGGCGCTTTAGATTAGCGGCGGACGTGCTGCTGGTCAAGATCACCATGGCCCTGGAGAAAGTGCGTTCGAACGAGCAAGTTATACCGGGCGTGGTGCTGTGGGCGCACCGCCTGGACCGCGAGAAGCTGGCCAAAGCGCGCGCGCAGATGGTCACGAGCGGCGAGCCGGTCAGGATCCACCACGGCACGCCAGTGACGCTGGGCAGGCACTTGATCCCGATGCCTAATTAGCTGATAGTGCAGACCTTGGGACACAGCTCGCAGCAGTTGGTAGCGAGAGCGGCCTTCACGAGCTCCCAGATGACATCGACCACGGGCGGGATGAGCTTGTCCACGTTGTCGTCGGGGCACAAGTCGACGAGGACCGAAATGAGGATCTGCTTCTTCTCCTCGCCCGTATGATTAGTATATAGGGCAAGGTACTTGACCCCGTGAACAATGAGCTGCGGCACGCTCTGCCAAGAGAAATCGCTGTAGCTGCGCTTGAGCTCGAGTGCGAGCTCGTGCGAGGTTACAGTGATGGACTCTGGCGACGAGGGCATCAGCCGCTGTTCGGTCTTACGTCTTTGCAACATAGTTAGTCTTTGTTTTGCGCCATAAGAAAAAAAATATATCCTCTTTCCCTCTTACAGTATTAAAAGAGATGGCCTTGCTGAAACTGGACAACAGGCAGCTGAACGAATTTTGGACACTGAAGAAAAACTGCTCGTGCCGGAAGCATCGCGATTTTGTCTCTTCCCGATACGGCGTCCGGACCTGTATTCATTCTATGAAGCTTCCCTGCGGTCGTTCTGGACAGCAGATGAGCTAGACCTGAGCAGGGAACAGGCCGATTTCAAGAAACTGAGCGAGGACGAAAGGCACTTTATTAAGATGGTGCTGGGCTTCTTTGCTAGCTCGGACGGCATCATCCAAGAGAACCTAGCCGCTAATTTTCTGGCCGAGGTGCAGTTTTCCGAAGCGAGGTTGTTTTATTCTTACCAGATCTTTAACGAAGCGGAACACTCGCGGACCTACAGCTTGCTGATCGACACGATCATCAGCGACCAGCAAGAAAAAGACAAACTGTTCAATGCCATCACACAAGTTCCGACTGTCGCACAAAAAGCGAAGTGAGCGCTGCAATGGCTCAACCCGGCCCGGGCCTCGTTTGCCGAGCGGCTGGTGGCGTTCGCTTGTGTGGAACTTGTCCAGTTTGCCTCTTCTTTCGCCTCCATCTTTTGGCTGAAACAAAAGCATCCGGGCCTGCTGCAGGGCCTGTGCACCAGCAACGAGTTTATTGCGCGGGACGAGACGCAGCACGGCCTGTTCGCGTGCCACTTGTACAAGCACCACGTGACAAACAAGCTGCAGATGTCACGCGTTTTCCAGATTGTCGCGGGCTGCGTCGAAGTCGAGCGGAGGTTCATCAGCGAGTCGCTGCCGGTGAATCTGTTGGGCCTGAACGCGACGCTGATGGAGCGGTACGTGGAGTTTGTGGCGGACGGCCTGTTGCAAAACTTGGGTTTGAGCGAAAAGCTGTACGGGGTGGCCAAGTGCCCTCTGCCCTTCATGGAGCAGCTAGGCGTGGTAGGCAAGACTAATTTTTTCGAGAAGAGAGTGAGCGAGTACGCGCGGGCGCCGGCCAAGGAGCCTGAATGGGGCCTAGACCAGGACTTCTAGCCATTGATTGTGTCAGGCATCTCTACGACTGTCTCTTCTAGTGCCATTTCGGCCTCGACGGCCGCGTGGGCGGCAGACTCGGCGGCCGCCTCCGCCTCCTCTTCTTGCTGGATCAATTGCTTGATCTGCAGGCGCGTCTCCCTGCAACCACAGACCTTTTCACACAGCGCGATCTGCAGCTGTAACTTCTCTCGCTCTACGGCCAGGATCCGGCGGCGGGCTAGGCACGTGGCCAGCTCGTACTCTTTGTCGGCTAGTGCTTGTCTCAACGCGTCCATTTTTAATTAAAAAATACAGACTCGAAAGAAAAAAAAATCAGCCCGGAATCTCGGTAATGGTCACTCTGCCCCTTTCATAAACAGCCGTCCCACCAATAACAAGTTTCCAGGTGACAGCGCCTTGTGTGTCGCCGTAAGCTTCGAACCAAATATACTCGTTCGCTGCCACTTCCATGATACCCGACAGGCTTAGCGAAGTGTACCGCCCGTTGCCATAGAGCCCATGGGCGCCCCCTGTTACCTCAAAATTACCTTCTGTCTGTTGTACGCCGGTGCTTGAGGCGGGTCTCACTGAATTCCTTTCGACCCAGACATCGTAAAAGGCGCCGCTGGTCGGCGGGTTGTTGGTAGCCGCTGCCGAAGTAATAAACTTGAACGAGGCAGTGATCAGCCATTTCCTAGGCATACCGGACGTGTTCTGCCAGGTCGTGAAGCCGTTGGCATGGCTTACGGTGATGTTGCCGTACACGGGCGCCAGCCTCACTACGCCATCGACCGGGATCTTCCTGCCAGTTCCGCTGTTAACAGAGACGGCCGTGTCACTCGTCAGCCAATGGCCTCGGTCCCAGGTGCCTAGCTCGAACTCGCCGAGGTCGTTGAGCTGGAGCACGCGATCCGTGCCGGCGGAGGGCAGCGCGGTCGGCAACTTCAGCGTGTTTTTGCCGCACACGATCGAATCCACGCCCGTGAGGCCAGTGGCAGTGGCCGACACACCCTCGGACTCAACGACGGGCGCAAAGGTCCCCACGACGGACGCGGCACTCGAATGTACCGAAGTGACAATAAACCGGTGGTAGTAATAGAACGCGGTCGAAGCGGGTGCGCTCGAGTTCAGGGTCTGTGACGTCGTGGTAAAAGAGAAGTTACCCGACCAGACCAGTGTCCAGGTACTGCCATTGTCCGACCCCGCCAACGTGAAGCTTTTGGTTGAGGTACTAAGAGTAACTCCGTTGGTCAACGCGAAGCTCGTGATCCTGTACCGGCGCCGCGTGTACTGGAGCGTAAAGTACTCGCCGTACACGTTGCTGCCGCCCACGTTGGTAACGGCGTTGTTGGTCGTGTTGATACTCCCGTCCGAGTTGTAGTTGCCGAGGCTAGTCCAGCCATTGGCAGCGACACCATCGAAAACTCTCCAGCTCTCCTGGCTTACTTGCGCGGAAGAGTGGCTGAGCACCCAGTTAGGGTCCGTGGTAGGCGTATAGGCCGACATGGAAGTCCAGGTCGGCAGCGCCACCGAGCCAGAAGTCACAACCGTGGTGGAAGTGCTCTGGGTCACCATCTGCCCCGCCGAAGTCAGGCTCAGAACGGCAGTCTGGGCCGGCGTGGAGGCTGGCAACAACGAGCTGGCCGCAAGCTGGCCCGCCGAGTCCAGCGTGACCAGCGACGTCGAGCCGGGCAGGCTAGCAGGCACTCTGACAGACGAGGTGGCTAGCTGCCCCCCGCTAGACAGGGAAACGAAGGACGTGTTGGACGGCAACGCGGTCGGCAGCAGGAGTGCAGAAGAACCAGAAGCCGGAGCGGAAAGGGTGCTGGTGCCGCCCGCCCCGCTAAGTGACAGCGAGCTAGCAGCCCCTGTCGCTAGCTGGCCGCTAGAATCAAGTGTCACTAGCGACGTGCTACCGGGCAGCGCAGCAGGCACCTTGAGCGCAGAGGCGCTTAGCTGTCCTGCAGAGGTCAGCGACGTCAGAGAAGTGCTGGCAGGCAGCGCGCTAGGTAGACTCAGCGCGACCGTCCCCGTGCTCGCAATCGTAGAGGTGCCGATCGTCATTGGCGACGTATGCGTGTGCCCGTCTACGTAGGCCTTATTGGCAGCGTCGGTGGTGGTGAGCGGCGCCGCTATGTTCTTGATCGCGGGGCACGAGGTGTAGTCAAAGCCAAAATGGTTGATTCCGCACCAGCTAGAACTCCCTCCTGCCTTGATAGTAGCAACCACGATGGCCACGTACCGGGCGGCCCTAGCGGTGTCGGTCGGCGCGAGAGTGATGGCATTGCCGTCGACAAAGGTGTACGAGCTAGTGTGCCACAGCGTCCAGGTAGTGCCGTCTAACGACGTGCCGACCTGCCAAGTCTTTGGCGATTTATCCAGACCGCTGGACTGGGCTTGCAGGTAGTACTGTTGCAGGACGACCCCGGTGCCAAAATCTAGCTGGAGCCACTCCCCGGAGTATACTACGCCCGAAAACGTTTTGCTGGAACTGGAAGTGTAGGCGCCGCTCGTGGCATTGTAGGTACTAGTGTTGCTCTGCCAGGAAAAGTTTGAGCCCGTGTTGAAGCCGTCGTACGCGTTGCCGTTCCCGGAAGTGGAAGCACTCGCGACCAGGCCGTTCCAACTGTTACTCGCCATGCTATCGGGCTTCTTCACGTACGAAGTGGCTACAAGGCTCAGACCATGCGAGATAGCCTGGTCCCCGTACAACAGCGCGCCGTCGGAGCCCAGCGACACCAAGCTGGTACTGCTTGGTAGTGCGGTCGGAAGCTTGAGCGCAGAGGTGCCGGACGCCGGAGCGGAAAGGGTGCTAGTGCCTCCCGCCCCGCTGAGCGATAGCGAGCTGGCAGCCCCTGTCGCGAGCTGGCCACCGGAGTCGAGTGTCACTAGCAAAGTGCTGCCAGGCAAGGACACGGGCACCTTGAGCGCAGAGGCACTCAGCTGCCCCGCAGAGGTCAGCGACGTCAGCGAAGTGCTGGCGGGCAGCGCACTGGGCAAGCTCAGCGCAACCGTCCCCGTGCTCGCGATCGTGCTGGTACCAATCGTCAGTGGCGACGTGTGTGTGTGCCCGTCTACGTAGGCCTTGTTGGTGGCGTCCGTGCTGACGAGCGGCACCGCTATGTTCTTGATCGCGGGATACACAGTGTAGTCAAAACCAAAGTGTACGATTGCACAATAGCGGGATGTTCCTCCTCCCCCCTTTATGGAAGCAACCACGATGGCCACATACCGGGCGACCCTGGCAGTGTCGGCCGGCGTAAAAGTGATGGAACTTCCGTCAACAAAGGTGTACGAGCCAGTGTGCCAGAGCGTCCAGGTAGTGCCGTCTGTCGACGTGCCCACTTGCCAGGTCTTCGGCGATCTACCCAGGATACTAGTATAGCTTTGCAGGCAGTACTGTTGCAGGACAACTCCGGTGCCAAAATCCAGTTGGAGCCACTCGCCAGGGTACGCTACACCCGAAAACGTTCTGCTGACATTGGAAAGGTAGGCGCCGCTCGTAGTATTGTAGGTATCAGTGTTGCTTTGCCAGGCGTCTATCCCCGTATTGAAGGCATCGAAAGCAGCGCCGTTCCCTGACGTGGAAGCGCTCGCGACCAGGCCGTTCCAGCTGTTGCTCGTCATGCTGTCGGGCTTCTTCACGTACGAAGTGGCTACAAAGCTCAGGCCGTGATAGATGGCCTGGTCCCCATGCAGCAGCGTGCCGTCGGAGCCCAGTGACACCAAGCTCGTGCTACCAGGCAGAGAGACTGGCACGTTGAGCGCAGAGGCACTCAGTTGCCCCGTGGAGGTCAGCGACGTCAGAGAAGTGCTGGCAGGCAGCGAAAGCGGGAGTGTAAATTTAGAGGCGGTGAGTTCGCCGGTCGTGCTGTTCCACTGTGTCGCCTTCTCGCGGTGGTAGAATCGACGCCCGACCTCAACGGCTTGATATAAGCAGCATCGGTGCTAGCGGACACTAATTCAGCGCCCGTGGCGTTCAGCACGATCGAGCGGGATGTCGCTGCTTTTGCTCTGTAGCCTATTGCGACCGATTCCTGAGCGGCAGCATTCGTGATAGCCGTACTGCCGATCCCAACCGACCGTACGCCGAGCGTGCTAGTATAGGGACCGACAGAGACTGAGGAATTGCCTTGTGTGCTCTCCGTGGAGTAGGCACCGATCGCGACGGCGAGATCTGACTGGCCAGAGTATCCCGCCCTGTAGCCAACGGCAGTTCCAAACTGGCCCTGTCCACTCGCGCCTGCCTGAGTGCCTATTGCGACGGCGAATGGTTGCTGTCCGTCGCCCGCTAAAGTCCCGATTGCTACACTGTCTCCCCCTTGGAAGCCAATGGCACCAGTAGCGAACTGGCCCGCGCTGTCGAGCGTGACGAACTGCTTGGTGCCTGCGCTGGGCAGGGCCACAGGCAGCTTGAGCGCGACGCAGGCGCGGAAAGCGTACTGTTGCCGCCAGCCCCTGCCAGCGTGAGCGTTGACGAGCTTAGTTGGCTGCTCAGGCCTAGCACGCCGTCCGGATCGACCGTCACCAGCTGCGCGGTCGAGGCGGGCAGAGGGTTAGGCAGCCTCGCGAGAGTGTCCGGGATCGTCGTAACTGTGTAGTCGGTGTCCATGAGCACGATCGCGCCATTACCGCTAGGAGCCAAAGACGGCTGCTTGAGCGTCCTGTCCTTGACCGCAAAGATCGACCCGTCTGGGTCCATGGTCACGATGCAGTCGTCTTGGGTAGGCATGATCGACGGGAACTTCACCGCCCCTGCCACCTGGTGGTCGACGTACGCCTTGGGCGCTAGCTGCGAGGCCTTGGTAGGGTAGCTGGTGTTCTCGAGGCAGCCGGCATTGTATAGCTGGTAGTCGAAAGCCAGGCTCCGCATGTACCAGACCCCCGCCCCGTTGTTTTTAGTGCAGATTACGCGCAGGTACCTGGCGTAATCGGCCGAAGTTGCCGGCGTGAACGTGCGCAGGCTGTCGCCGACAAAGGTCTGGGCCGTCTGGCTGTCCCAAGTGAACCACCGGCTGCCGTCCGCGCTGTAAGCAACTACCCAGTCCCTGGGCGCGGTAATAGCCCCGCAGACGTGAAGTGGTAAGCAGTGACCTTGGCGTGCATCGGTAGATCGAGCTGGAGCCACGCGCCAGGCACAGGGAGATTATCGACCATCGTCTCGATCATGGCAGTGTAGTTGTTGCCGCTGTAGCTGTCGGGCGCAGTGGTGCCCCATAAGGTCGAAAAGTCACTGTGAAAGGCCAGGTAGGCCTGGGCGGAATTGCTAGAGGCCGAGGCCACAAAGCCAGCGGAGCTGTTAGAGGTCATCCCGGCCGGCTGGTTAGTTTTCGCTTCGGTGTCCAGTGTCAAGGTAATTAGGTCCGCTAGATCGACCAAGTGGGGTTCCCGGACGTAGTCAGTCTGTGAGCGGTATTAAGCGCTACCGCCTCGTTCGCGGCCACGCCGCCTGCCGCCCATTTTACGCCCCCGTCACCGTCGCTAATCAGGACATCCCCGCCTGTCCGTCGGCAGGCAGCACGAAATCGTCGGCCGCTCCATCCAAACGACGGCGTTTGTAAGACCTCGCGACTTCCATTGGCTGCTGATTAAATAATATAACAGGAGGAAAAGTTTTTTTAATTAGTTTACAGAATCTCGTCTAGAAAATTGTCCACGAAGCGCATGCGTTCTTCCCAAGTGTCTCCGCCAGGGATATCGCGAGCGGGGTTGATACAGGCTCCGTCGCCATAAGGGCGGCACACGGGCGAGGCCAAGTCCCGGGGGTCCCCTTTTTTACAAGTCCCGGACCAATACAGCTGCCCCTCGAAAAAGCAGGCGCCACAGGTAGGACAAACTGCCAGCATTTCGACACACAGTGTAATGATCAAGCACAGAAGAAAAAAACAGCAGCTTTCACACGCCAACGTGAAAATTTTCCCGCAAATCCCGGCCCGCGGCTCAAAGCCGTATACGGGCAGGCCCCCCTCCCCCCGGTGGTCCAAATCGGCCACCCGTGCCTAATTAGATTCTCAACTGCATGGACCGCTCCTTTCGACCACAAGGCCCCAAAGGGCGGCCAAAGCGCCAAAAGAACAGACTAGAAAAATCCGGGCGGATTTGGACCACCACCTGTCCCGTGCCCGCGGTCGGCCGACACTGCCCACGGTGCCGTCGTGCCCGTGACCCCCCTGCTCGTGGTCGGTCGACGCGGCCCACGGTGCCGTCGTGCACGTGGCACCCATGCGCGCGGTCGACCGACACTGCCCACAGTGCAGGGTGTACGTGGTCCAAATCGGACACTCAGACCTATATAGTATTCTCGCTGCGCCGGACCACCACCTGTCTCGTACCTGCGGTCGGCCGACACTGCCCACGGTGCCATGGCGCCATGGTCACCGTGCTCCCGGTCGGTCGACACGGCTCACCGTGCAGTATGTACGTGGTCCAAATCGGACACTCAGACCTATATAGTATTCTCGCTGCGCCGGACCACGCACGAGAAGGGAGGGGGGGGGGGGGGGTGGCTCCTGGCGCAACAGTGATCCAGGCAGTCTACTGGAAATACTACACTGGTTTGATCACGGTTGCTCTAGTGATCACCTCCCTCTCTCATCCCCCTGTGGTCCGGCGCAATGAGAAGAATATATACGTCTCGGTGTCCGATTTGGACCACGCGTCGAGTGTACCATGGTCCCGTGCCGACAGTACGGTCGACCTGACTAACGGTGCCGTCTGTACCATGGTCCCGTGCCGACAGTACGGTCGACCCGACTCACGGTGCAAGGGTGCCGTGGTCCAACGCAGTCAAAACAATATATACGTCTCCGTGTCCGATCCTGACCACACACGCGAGAAGGAGGGGGAGGGGGGGTGGCTCCTGGCGCAACAGTGATCCAGGCAGTCTACTGAGATACTACACTGGTTTGATCACTGTTGCGCCTAGCGCCCCCCCCCCTCCCCTTCGTCCCCCTGCTGGTCCGGCGCAGTGAGAAGAATATATACGTCTCAGTGTCTGATTTGGACCACGTGTCGACTGTACCTTGGTACCGTGCCGACTGTACGGCCGACACTGCTCACGATGCAGGGGTGTCGTGGTCCGGCGTGGTTGGGAAAATATATACTGCCTTGGTGTGGGTTTGGATCACCACACTGATGACACACCTGACAGTGTCGTCGACACACTGCCACGTGTCTCATGTGCGTGGTCCAGCGAGGTCCAAAAAGAAATAAGTTGTCGTCCCGGACCGCAGTCGTCGGGAGAGGGGAGAGGGGGGAGGCACGTACGGAGGACTTTGCATCACCGCCCACGTGAAGTGCCGCAGTTTTGCTGTCTACCGATGCCACTCCGAGATATGTGAGGATACAGAGGACTTTGCATCACCGCCCACGTA
>WBZZ01000758.1:15000-30725 GCA_019918135.1 Paulinella micropora
CCATTCAACTGTTGTTGTTGCGACGCCGTTGTTGTCCTTCAAGTGTCAATGCTGTCCTGGCTGCCTTTGTTGTCGTCGTTGCCAAGTTGTCGATGCCTCTGTTATTGTTGTCAGTCGTTGTGCTCTCTCAGCCGGTTATGTATTAATATTAATAATGTCTTTGCTGTTTTTCTTACTAACTTCAGCTGTACCGTGACGAAGAGTGGCAAGAGTTTTTCAAGTATTAAAAGTTGTCCAGTGAATTTGTTTTTTCGGGCCCTTTCCGCAAAGACTTTTAGTAAGACGACACTTGAACAGTAGAAGCAGCTTTTGTCGGTTCTAATCAAAAGATATTATTATATCCGTTTTTATTTATATACTTTTGAGCCGGTTGAAAACGATAATATTACGCCGATGATTCATAACCGGTACTACTTTTTTAAGCCGTATAATATTATCGTTAGGGGTGACACTGGGAAATGCCTCTCTTTTCCCTTTTTGTTGCTTGGCTCTGACAGTCTCCTACATTTTCCGCCATACTGGTTTCCTCTCTTTGTGGAGGAGGAAGATTAGGTTATTTTCAGAGTGCTGTGGAATTGGAAGGATAAATACCCCGGCTTACATTAACTACATCTTAAAGAGATATAGCTCTTCTATACATCACTGTGTATAGGGGTATAAGAAAAGGTCGCATATTTACCTATCTGCGCCTACAATCCCCCTTCCCCGTCTTATACGGGAACCGTAGTAAATAGGGGTAGATTGGTAAATATCTGCAAATGAGAGCGCACTTTCCGGGTCTGCTTCCTCATGTGTGATCGGCTCCTGTGGAGACAACCCATTGAGTAGCTTGAGTGACCGCTAATTTTTTGCTCTTCATCACCGTTGTACGTCCGGTGCTTACAAAATGCAAATTTGAGTTTGGAGATTTTCGAGTTCAAATTTGAATTTGTATTTTGAACTATCTCCTCCCCCTCTTCTATGGCGATCTGCCATAGACGTACAACGGTCTAATCATGTCGCAGTCAAACCATCCCTTCGCCGTCTTAAGGATCTGTGATCCGAAAATTACTGGGCGGTCTGCATCTGATTTGAAGCAGATCTTCGAGCAATTCTAAGGATCCTCGTCCCTAGCATATGTCTCTGCCCTAATCCGTCCGAAGGATCTGTGATCCCGAGAATACAGGGAGGCATTGGTCTCAATTGTTCAATACCCCAGTGCATCCTCGTCCATCATAGGGATGAACGGGCGCTATGCCAGTGTCAAGGGTGCCGTTGGCGTGTTCGGCGTTGTTTGTTCGGTTTTGTTGTCTGCAGACATTTTCTTATTGCCACCCGGCAAGTATCTACTTCGCTGTGGCGAAGGTAGAAGTGTCTAACAGTATATACAACTCATCGGCTGGGTCTCAAAACGCGTCTATGCTTATTCGTCGAAGCATGCTTGCTCGAGGGAGTTCATGAACTCCTCTTCGCTAGACGGTGATAGTGGTTGCCACCTCCAGGCGGGCTGATCCTCCGCTGGATTGTCAATGTCCCGGTCTAGGCTTTCTTTCCCAGCCCTTGTCTCTGACCAGGTCAAGTCTTCTCCGACTACCGAGTGCTGTGGCGCGATATACCTCATGACTGGGGAGAAGTGGCCAATGATCTTCCCCAGCTGGTTTGATACTGTTGTCTCCAGTACGGCCACTCATGTCGATAGTAGTAGATGTAATCCAACCGTTGAGTTATTTTGTGCCATCGGAACTCATCGGCTTGTACAAGTCTGTCCCAACCCAGTGCGTCCTGTACCCTGAATCGTTCGATCCATTGTTTGAAGCCTCTCACGCGGCCCCGATATGTGTTCGGAACGTTCTCGTCAGGATCGGCTAACTGGTTGGCGATGCGGGATGTGTTTGGGTCATCGCTCCTCGTCAACTGCCGGTACATCGTCAGCAGCCACGCGAGCCGATGCTCGTGTTGGAATCGTACGTAATACTGCTGCCGTAGCCGAGCCGCACCTCGGAAACGCTCAGGTATTCGTCGTCTTATGCCTCGCGGCCTACATAGGGAGGGGAGGCTTGGGTATGCCTAAGACCTGCCTATAGTACGCGAGTACATTTTCTTCAACCCTGAGGTCCCAGGGTTGGTCATGTTTGGCGGCAGGTTAATCTTGCGAGGGTTTGCCTCAAACAAGTGCGGATCTGGGACCCAATTAACCTGGTTGCCCACCAATCGTATACGGTACGGCTCCTTAGACGGTGTGAATGGGAACGTTCGTGCGTTGGTTGTGTGTGCGAGCGCCGGGCATTGTAGCCGCAGCCTGCGCTCCGCATCCGTGATATCTGGGTAAGGTGGGTAGATCCGGTGTACTCTACGCGTCAGTGGGTCATACGCGTATCGTACCGGTTTCTGATACTCCTCCCTTTCCCGATCTGGGTCTTGGTTCAGGTCTAGGTCCATACCTCTCAACATCGTTTCCGTGTCGATGCGATATGGTCTACGCACTCCGGGTGCTACGACCCTCCACGTTCGCGGCGGTACCGGGCCCCGTTCCGAATACGCGTATATCGGACGGTCGATCGGTCCGTATACTCCGAATATGTTATCGGAGGCATGAAAGTACGCGGGGAATACTTCGTCCCTGCCCAATGTGCCGTCGGCTCCGGTGGCGGGCAGCGGTGATGCTGGTACGCCGGATCCGTGGGCCGTGGCCGCTCATTGGGCCGCTTCTCTTCGGGCGGGTTCAGCTTGTCACTGTAAGCGTCGGGCTTGAGTCTATCCTCATCGCCGACTTTCTTCCAGTATCTCAAGCGTGCTTCCTCCGTAGCGTCCATTCGCGTGAGGCTCAATTCTTCGCCATAATATAGGCTCTCGTCTTCCTCTGGGATCCATCCAAATCCCGAGTGTTGAGGGGTGTTTAGCCCTTCGGGATCGACGTCCTCATCCGTGTGTTGCGATGCAGGTGTACTGCTGTCCTCAGTCGGTGCCTCCCCCTCGTCAGCCGATGACTTCATAGGGGTCGTCAACATCTCCGACTCGACTTCAGCTTTTCCCCGTGGGGATTTCGGTGTGGTCACAACACTAGCCTGAGTTGTGCCACCTGAAGGTTGAGCGGATGTGAGCGGTGTATTGGGACCGCCAAGGTTGCGCTGCAGGGTTTCGTTTCCCTGTGCGCCCTTGCTTGCAAGGTTGTTTGCGCCACTGCTCAGAGTGGTCATTGTGATGTGGGGTGTCCCCTCTGGTGAGGTATGTATGTGACCGCACCTGAAGTTCGCTTCCTCAGATGGGTCTGGTTCGTCCAGCTGCTCCGCTGCGACGCCGGTCCGCCACCGGGCTAGCTGCCGGGGTCGTTCCGGCCGGACTATCCCGCGCGGATGGAGGGAGCCGTTGCCCTTCTCCCGCGATCGTCCGTAATCCTAGGTGTACTATCAGTATCACCAGGACCGAAGCCACGCACGCCAGGAGGAATCCCAAATACTGCTCCACCAGATGTTCGGTGCCAAACATACACCGCTAGGTGCCTATATCACGTATATGTCCGTGAGTTCGTATGTATATATAGCTGTATGTCAGCCCAAGCACAATGAGCAATGTGCTATGTGTGTGTTGTTCTCGTGTCGGTGTTTGACTCTCTGCTCGTTTTCAAACGCTGGTCAACAGCGTGACAACGCGGGTGCACCCATGCCCCGGTCATCTTTGCTGTCCGCGTGTCCCACCCTCGCCGTACTGCGCGATTTGCGGCGGTATGTAAATAGGGACATGTTATATTTCTTAGTGGTATAGATATGCTTATGTGTATACGTAGGGCCGTCGGGTGCCTTAGAGCCCCTTCCATCCAAACAAAGAGCAAACAAGAGCGAGCATAATATTTAAGACACTCTGTGGGGAATAACTTATCATACACCACTCATGCCATTGCCGCGGGAGGCGGGTGTGCAACTCGAGAGGAGGTGGGTATAGTGTGCAATGCCAACCACATCGACGGGCATTGCTGCGCGTCAACATAGTTAGCCCGAAGCTATTCCGACCCCTGGTGGAACACCAACTACTAGCCCGTCAAGATACCTTCAGGGCCGTCGCACCTCACGGAGGGTAAGGCAGGGTCTTTTCCCGTGTATCATGTCATGTTAGGCTCTCTTTTGCTATCTCTAAGAAGAATGGACTTGGGTAGTATTTTAACAGATATGGAGTCCAAAGCCGTGTCCCTTTCCTATAGCTAGTTTTTTACTGTTGCTACCCAGTATTGGTCTTTGGATCTCGCATACTACCCGCGTTAACTATGCTTGTGAGGTGTCACACGGCATGCTGAGCTAGGCTAGCTTGCGTCTCTTTGCATGCCCTAATTTGGCTTTCTTATATTTGCCTGGTGGTGGTGCCCCGATGAGATGGGTCGCTATGCCCTCGGCTACTATCTCATCCCACACCCGTAGGGGGATTCGACCGTGCTGTAGATCGAATGGGTAATCCAGCACCATCCTAGGCCACGCTTGTATTGCCACGGCGTGTAGCCTTCGGACTTGTCCGTGATGCCTTTCCAGAACGTTTCGACTTGGTTGGAGTCGCGGTACACTGGATAAAAAGTCCGCGATTCCGGCTCGTCGAGGTCCTGGTGTGATCGATAGAACTGCAGTACAGGCGGCTCGGCTTTGATTGCCTTGCTTGTGCGCGTGACCCGAGTCTGCGGCTGCCATTCTCTCACTTTCATGAGAAAGAAATCGTTGAGGCAATCGTTGCCGACGTGTGCCTCTGGTGGCCGAAGAAGGTATATCTTTCCGACGTGCCAGTGCATGGTTTTCACGTCGTCGGCCGATCTCAGCTTTGATTCAGCTGGTGGGCGTCTCGGCACCGGTTCGACCTTCTCCTCCTGTTCCGACTGCAGGTGGTTAGTCGGCCCTGGCGCGATAACGTCCCCCTCGGAAGCATTGGCTTGTTCAGCCGCGACTTCGTCGGCTTCGTTATTATTCGGATCATTCCCCTCGGCTTCGGCCGGCAAGGGTTGTGTCGGGTCCTCTTTCGCCTCGGCAGTCTTGTCTCGGCGCTTGGGCGGCGGCCTTAAACTGTGTTCCAGCTTCTGTACCGCTTCCGTCATCGTTTCGTTACGATCCAGCATGGGGTTAAAACGCATCAGCCGCCGTACATGTACTACTAGCGTCTTACCCTTTCCCTGTATTCGGTATGTCAAAGCACCTACTTGTTCTACGACAGTGTAAGGGCCTTGCCACATCGGGAAGAGTTTGACGCTAACCAAGTTGGGTACCTGGGGTACGTACAGGAAGACTAAGTCCCCTTTATGGTATTCCCCCGACTCATACTTGACTTTGTTCGGCGTCTGCTGGTTTTGTTTGTGAGCCTCGTCGGCCTCCCGCGCCTTCATGACGTAGTGTCTGGCTTCCGCCATGACTCGTAGGCGACAGGCCATCAGCTCATCATGCTCCAAAAAGCCCCCTTCCGGGAGGTTTGGTAACACCAGCTCCTCCGAGATCCTTAAGTTCTGCCCGTATACCAGGAGATTGGGGGAAGCGCCCGTGGCTTTTCCGCCCAATGCACTCGATGCGGTGTTGTTCATGGAGAACACAAAAGACGGTAAGGCCTTATGCCATATGTGCTGATTATCGCGACAATACTGCTGGAGCGCGGCCTTGAGCGGTCTATGGACCCTCTCGATTTTGCCGTTGCTCTCTGGTGAATATGAAGTTACGTATTTCCACTTAAAGCCCCACACTGTGGACAGCCGAGCGGAGAGTTCGTTCGTAAACTCCGATCCCCGATTGCTGTACACATTTTTCGGCACTCCGGTGTATCGGAAGACATGGTCGACCAGTGCCTCGCATATCGATTCCGCATCCTTTTCCACCACTGGTACCGCGAACACATAATTCGAGAAGCGGTCTATGGCTGTCAGGATGTACCGATAATTGTGGGTCTCCGATCGCGGTAGCGGTCCTACGTAATCAACATGCAAAGTTTCGAACAGGTTCTCAACAAGCTTGTATTCGCCATAAAGGCCTCTCTGAGCGTTGTTGTGTGGTGTCTTGGTTTGCTTGCAGTGTTCGCATGTGTCGACTGTGTCGGCAATGGATTTCTGCATGCCATGCCACCAAAACCTGCGTGAAATGACAATGACATTTTATCCCTTCCCGTGTGTGAGTTGAGAGCAGAGCGGTGAGTGGCTAAAAGGATCGCCTTGCGTAACTGGGTTGGTGCCTACAGTGTCCACTTTGAAGGCGTCTTTTCCCACTTACCGCCTGCCCGCTTATACCACAGGAGGTTATCATGCCAGGTCATCGTTTTCTTATGGGCTCTTATTTCTCTCGTCTCAGGATTGGCTATCGGGTCAATAGCGTGAGCAATGAAGGGGCCCCATTCCTCAGAGCTCTTCGCCAACTGACCAAACACCTCGGGGCTCGCCACCGTCATATCCATGTCATCCAGCTGGAGAGCACTGGTGACTAGGCTTATAGGCCCCTCTGTTCGGTTTGTTCGCTCGGCAGCCGCGATAATCGCCGACCTTTCAGGGTGAACATGCTGGGGTACCCAGAACGACTGCGTCCTATCCGCGAAAAATGCGTTAAAGGAGTGTTCATGTTCATGGGTCTGACCCGGTTTTATATCTCCCTCGCTGAGGATGTCCGACTGGGTGTTGATCTCCTCCAGCAGGTCTTGCCAGTCCTCAGCTTCGTGTTGCGCGCAGCACACGCGACGTATGCATTGCAGCTGGTCCAACAGTTCAGCTTGAGAATCGTGTCTATATCCCGGTGTCCAGCTTTGCGCGTTGGTGGCCATGTATGCCATCCCCGCCGGCAACGTGTCTTTGAAATCTGCTGTATGCTCCGTGGTCCAGTCATCATCGGCTGTCCATCCGACTAGGCAGGCCGTGGGAGTTTCTAATGCAAAGCGGTCTAATCCGTCGCCTACAGAGCCTTTCACCCGAGGCATCCGTGATAGGCTATCTGGGACCGTATTTTCTTTACCTTTAATGTACTCGATGGTGAAATCATACAAGGCCAGCTCCGACTGCCATCGGGCCAGTCGTCCCGTATGTTCTCTGTCCATGAGCCATCTAAGGTTGGCGTGATCTGTTTGAACCAATATGTTCGGAGCACCCAGCCCTCAGCCGACTGAACGCCCAAACTATCGCCAACGCTTCG
This sequence comes from Paulinella micropora, assembly GCA_019918135.1. Classification (NCBI taxonomy): domain Eukaryota; phylum Cercozoa; class Imbricatea; order Euglyphida; family Paulinellidae; genus Paulinella; species Paulinella micropora. The sequence continues at coordinate 22,107 of WBZZ01000758.1, forward strand.
CGTTGTCTGGTGCAGTAGTTGACTTGTTCGGGCGTCAACTTCTTGCTGACGAACATGATCGGTCTCAACTGTTTGTGGTCAGAGTCGTATTGTTGTAAGACAGCCCCGACCGCGTATTTCGACGCGTCGGCTGCTACCACAAAACGCTTCTCAAAGTCGGGGAGAACCAAGACCGATCTGCCCTCTGTCAGGGGGTCTCGTGTCAACGCCTCCTTTAGCTTCGTGTATACCTCCGCCGCCTTTGGCGGCCATTTGCCATCCGGGTCGCCGTGAAGGCAGAAGTTCCGTAATGGTTTGACAAAGTCCTGGAAGTTCGGGATAAATTCCGAGTACACCTGTGCCATACAGAGGAAGGAGTGCAGCGCTGTGCGTGTGTTTGGGCGTGGAAGGGAACGGATAGCGTCCCGCTTCTCCGGCTTCAACACTATTACCCCATCCTTGACTCTGTACCCTAGATAATCGATGTGGTCCTTAGCGAACGAACACTTCTCTAGGTTTAACCTGAGGCCGAAGGCTTCTAGGCGTCTCAAGATGTCCGACACGTGAGCCAGGTGCTCCGCTTCTGTCTTTGAATAAATAACGATATCATCGATGTAACAAAAGCTATACTGGTTAGTATGTCCGTAAGTTTCGGTGAACTTCGGATCACCGTACTTCGGGTCGGACAGAGCTTGATTCATGCAATCCTGAAAGATAGCCGGGGCGGTTTTCAATCCCATCGGGAGGACTGTCCACTGGTACAGTCTCCCGCCGACGGCGAAGGCCGTCAGTGCCCGACTCTCCACATCCAAAGGGATGTTCCAGAATCCATTCTTCAAGTCTAGCTTTGTAAAGAACTTAGCATCCCGGAGTCGGTTGAGGCCATCCCGCATACGGGGTATTGGTGCCTCGACGCTCTTGATGATCTTATTGAGCCTCGTGTAGTTGATGCAAAATCGTTGCTTGCCATCCGGCTTTGGCGCAAGCCGAACCGGTGATCGGTACTCCGACCATGACGGTTCTATTAGCCGTTTAGCCAACATATCTTGGATCATTTCTTCGCACTTCTGCTCCTCCTTGTAACTGAGGCGCGATCCGTGGAGACGAGGCATCGTCTGTCCCACTTGTCGCTCTATCTTAGCAGCGGTGTGCGTCACCCCGCCGGCTACAAGGGGTCCAAACAGTGTCTTATTCTTCAGAAACTGAGCCTTGAGACCCCGAACAAAGTCTGGTGACCCTGACTGTCGTGCCACGACTTTGTCGATGATCTCTTCGACCGGTTTCTGGTCTCTCGGGTCATCCGGGTACTCTAAGATGGAATCCGGATCCTCAACCTCATCCTTCGCGTCCCTGCCTGGGTATCGCGTGGTGGACTGGTTGTCCCATGTTGCAAATTCCTGAAGTTCTATTAACATATCGGCGTATTGTTTCGCTGCCGACTTGTGAAAGAACCCCGGAAAGATCTGAAAGGCAATCTCCCGCATGTCATCTACCTTTCGGGTCAGTAGTTTGGTTCCGTATGCCAGACCATCCTGCCTTGATCCTAATCGGAATGCCATGAGTGGTTTAGCCTGTCGACTAGGTATCGGTATCGGGTCATCGACCACCCTATCCAATACATCCCTCCACCACATCACGGTGGGGTGAATCGGGAGTATAATGGTGATGTCTTCGCCCCGATCCAACCTGTCAGCCAGAAGTTTCGGCACCTTCGACAGGTTCTCAGGCTGTATAGGCTCCGATCCCTTGTACCATAGTTTTAACTTTTCCATCACATCATCGTCCTCTGTGAGGCGTTTAGATGCATGGAAAACCAAGCTCGATTTGACCCTTATGAATTCATGTGGCCGTTTCTGCACACCCCCATATAGGTAGGTTTGGTCAAAGCCGTGCCATGATTCATCCTGCTTCCGCAGCAGCAAGATTTGGGCCTCGCGCTCAGCTGCTAAATCCTCGAAGCCCGCCCATGGGCCGGTCAGCTCCGGACATGAACATTCGTGTATACCCATGCTGTGCCAGCGGGCGTAACACGCTGCTGTGTCCGTATACCATGCGGTATGGGGGGTGCGGGCGGGATCAAGGTCACCTGCGCTCTCCCCCTATACGGATGATCTACTGGACTAGGGTTAAGTATGGGGTATTCCGCCACATGTCGGCCCCTTCCATACTTAATTACATCCTGCCCTAATAAAAGCTGAGCTTCCATCATCTTCAGATCAGGTTTACCCAGCACTATCGTTCCCGGGAAATCTGGCACTACCAAGACGTGTATTGTGTACGTCATGCCAGTCGGGAATTCCACCGTCAACGGTATACGACCAATGATCGCACTTCTTCCGTCGTTAGCACCCCGGATATATCCGAGCTTCCCTTCGCGCGTGAAATCGAATAACTTTCCGAATTTATCTATAAATCTTTTTCCCGCGAAGGTGATTTGTGCCATGCTATCGTTACCGGTGCCAGGTGGGCGTTGAGCTCCCGCCAAAATAGACGGGTGTAGCTCATGTCCCTTGCCTCCGCTGCAGGGAGGTCCTGGGGTTCGGCTGTCGACATGAGGGCTTGTTGCAGTTCCATCTCAGCATACCTGCGTGCCATCCGGCGTTGTGCATCGCCAAGCTTGTCCGCGTCCACCAAGGTGTTAGTCCCATCTGGCTAACTACCGCCGGAGCAACGCTTGGGCCATCCCGTGGGCCCGGGAGCACTACAGGATTCTGTGCTGTGAATGGTGATGCAGTATATATGTTGTCTGTGTGTGGGGGGAGTGCATGGTCAATATGCGGTATATTCGGGTGATTAATATCGGAACCGGCCACCGTTCCCGGGGCTAGTCAAACACCACGACCGAGCAAAGACCGTTGAGGTGCTATTTGTTGTTTTGCCCTGGCTTTAATGTTAATCACCTTGTTCTGAAAAAGGGCTGTTTTCTGTAGTGAGGCGACTGGGATGGAACCTGCCTTACTTATGCAGGTGTCCGCTGTGCGGACACGGCAACTTAGCCCGTCCATTTTACCATCATCCTCACTAGCCGCCTGTGCGACATCGTCTTCGGGTGGAGATGGGTGAGGGTCCGCCTGTACATTATTGCGGATGGTCGTTACCTCAGGTGAAGGTGTACGGCCACGACTACTGTTGTGCCCCTCTGTTATCTCTGCGCTCACCCCTGCCGTAGCAGTACTATTGACTGTGATCGAGGGGTCTGTGACCCCCGCAAAACTACCTACTTGCGGTGTAGAAGGGGGCACAGCAACCCTAGCCGTCGGTGACTCGATACTGACTTGTGTCACCTGACCTGGCGTTGGTGTAGCCTCCATTTTTACTGTCTTATCTACTACTGGTTGGGTGGGGACACAGCAACCCTAGCCGTCGGTGACTCAATATCGGCTTGTGTCACCTGACCTGGCGTTGGTGTGGCCTCCGTTACCATCACCCTATTAAATAGTGTTTCTGTTACTACTGCGCCTGTCCCGACAACTAGTCCATCACCCTCTGCGGTGGCTATCGTTTCCAACGGGTGTGCAAAACGCACCCGCTTACGTGCCCCGGGGTGTGTCCTTTCCGTTGATTGTCTAGGACTTGAATTTGCGCTTCTTGGAGGACTTGTGTCCTGCTGGCTGGCCTTGGCCTGCACAACACATGTGACGCGTTGCTTGCGTTTGCGTTTGCGTTTGCGTGCTGTGGGCTTACCCATCTGGCTCAGGAGTGTCTCCTGACCGGGCATGTATGCCGCGAACTTGTCGGCCGCCGGGAATTGGCTCTTGAGCATTTCGGCTTCCGCATCGAAGGTGGCGCACCAACTCGCCACGTGCCCGTTTGGCATCAGAGAGACCAGTCCGTGTTCATCAACGTCCGGGAATGGCAGTTCATGTGTGCCTGCTGTTTCGGGCAAGGCACCCGATCGCCATCTTCCGGCCTCTTGACCTTCGACTCTCCCGCCTTGTATCTGCGTATATACCGCCTCATCGCTATTGGGTGCTGTGGGGTGCCCGGGAATGCGTGCCATCGTTGACACGACTTTCCCATGAGGCAAGGCCACACCCAAAATCGACGTTCTGGTAAGCAGTTAAAAGCCAGTGCGTGGTGAAAATAATCACACAAAGTATTAGACTTGACCGTTGGCGGGTTGCCAAGGTCGTCTAACCTCTGTACCCCGTACGGGCATCCAGCCGGACCAGGGTCGATGGCTAATGAGCTGAGAGGTTGATTGGTTTGCCGTGGGATTGTACGTGTTTTCTTTTTCTTTGTCGCCGGCTGACGTGGGGGCGGGGCCCCTTTTGTCTGGCTAACCGGCGGTGGTGTGGGAGGTAACATGGGGGGTGGTATGGGCGGTGGTGAGTACATGGGCATGGTAAACTGTGGTGCTTGGTACGTATGCGGTGGCGATGTCAAGCCCACCGGTGGTGGACAATGAAACCCCGAAGTAGATTGTTGGGCATATGGGATAGGGCTACCCCCGCTGGAGAAGATGTAGATGCGTATGGGTTTGGAGAATGTCGCGGCCCCTTCCCCAATACGGGTTCGAGGAGCTCGATGAGCTCGACGACGATGACCAGTATGGGTTAGGTGAACTCGAAGGGGATCTCTGATAGGAGCTGGACCCCGTATAAGAGTGGTCTCCCCATGAGGTGGATGTGACGAAGGACAGTATGTCGAACTGTGGTTCGTTTGCCTTGGCCTGATGATCAGGCAACGACAATCCCACAGCCTGCATGGCCTGCAGCAAGGTGTTTGCCCGCCGCATACGTTCGTCCTTGTTCGCTTTAGAGCCGAAGATCCTCTTCACAAAAGTTGCATCCCACGCTGATAATTCGACCAATCGGTCAACGCGAAAACTCTGAAGCGAGAATGCGCGGTCATCGGCATCCTGTGCTTGTGACAAGACGTTGCGAACGTATCTTTCCCCCGTTGTTCGGCCTTTGGTGGTCGTTGCTCTAGCGATGCCCTTAAGGACTGCCACTAGTAATATCGCCAAATCAGCGCGAACTACAGGCGTGATCAGCTTTTGTGGAAGGTCCACGATTTCGTTGTGTGACATCGGCTTCCCACATACGTTGTGCCATTGCCGACACCAGGTCGGCGACGATAACAGGGTCGCACATGAAACCCCAGTTGGCCCCCTTTACAAATTGTTCGAGCAGGTAATGAGGTCGGCCGGGAGGCTTCAATTGTCCCCCTTGAATCAGTCGGCCCGCTTCCTCATCCCATTGTGGCCATTTGTGCGTTAACAAGTTTTGGGATGCCCAACGACTGGCTTTGTTGGCTAACATCTGTTTAGTGTCAGCAGCGGTTAGACTGAACTGTCCAATCGTGCTGTCTAGACACGTATAGCCCAACAAAAGCAAGATACCTTCGCCATAATCAATAATGACTTGCGGGTTATACTTGCCATAGTCAAAAGTTGTGGCCTTGTCAAGCCGAGTCAGAGCTCGTTCGACCAATATGTCGTTCGCTTTCTTTTGTTCTTCCGTGGTGTTTGAAGGTCGTTGCCATCCTACTCACCCAGGTCCACTGATGCTGTTCGATTGTATCAAGCAGCTCGTTAAGGGTGTCCCGGGCTTGGGCAGCTGCTGTTGAATCGTCCTCAGAGGGGAGAAGCTGTTTCTTCCAGCTCTTGTGCTCTGTGAGGGTGAGATTCCAAATTGCAACCGCAGCACTCGGGTTTCGTGCTGAAACTATATTCCAAGCTTGTATCTCCGAGATAAACACCAGCAACCCTGCCGAGTTGGGCCACTTTGTGTCTGTAGCTAGTTCTTTATCTGGGTCCTGTGTGAAAGGAAAAGTGAGAGAGGGTTGCAGATCCTTTTTCTCGACGAATAAGGTATTCAGCAGCGCTGGGTACCTTTGGTGATTTATCTGCCACGCTTCGTCTAATAAGGAGTCACGCACGGTTGCTAGAACCCTGTAGAGGTCCATAACATGATGTATGGTAGCGGTACCATTTGCAGTAAGGCTCGGATTGAACAAATGCATTAGTCCAATAGCCCCTTGTATCGAGGGTTCCTTGAACATACACCTGTACCAAGTTGCCTCCTCGTACATATTATTCGGGAAAAGATGCATCGAGTTGTCGTTTGGGTTTGTCCCATGTTCCTCGTCATCTTGAGGGTTGCCTGGCCATCCCTCGGCTGGGCCTCGGTATCGGTCAAGCACCACCTTCGTTTGAATTGCACGAGCCGGAATTACCAACCCATTGTCGGGCCCTCTCCATGGGGAGCGAGGGACAGGTTCCTCCTGTGCTCGTCCTCCTCCCTTGCGGGAGTGGTAAAACCGCCGCCTGTGGCGGGCGTGTTGTTACCGTCTGCTTCGTCAGACATGTCGAGTTTTATAGCGATGGATGATCTCGTTTTAGAGCCTATCCACGCCATGTGCAGTGTGCCCCTGAAGGGGTCGAAACGAGCAGATGGAGTCGTATGTTCTCGTGTTGTGTAAGTGTGCTGTTGTGTTTGTCTTGTTTGTTGTCGTGTGTTCTGTTCGCTGTGTCGTCACTGCTTGTGTCAAGCACGATGTTATACAACACGACAACCAACTCACACCCAAACAACAATCAACAAATAACAGTCAAGGAATTGGTGGACTCACCCTCCCCCTCTGTCGGGGGGAGCCTTGCTGTTCCTTCTGCCAAGCCAGACGATGTGTACGTGTGCACCCTGACAAAGTACAGCACACTTGTGCTTCACAAACAAGTCGGTTAGCAACCTTACTCCACCCTCGTGCGTACACGATCAAGAATCGTTCAAAAAGGTTTTCAATGATCCTTTCTGGGCTCAGCCCAATAGGTCACTGTTATTGTCCTTTTGTGAAAGAACCTTTCCCAACTCAAAAACCAACCGAAGCTTTGCCTTTTTGAGTTATGGGGGGTGTGTTTGTGAGTGTTCTCGTGTGTGTGTATGTGTTCGTGTGTACCGAGTGCTGACTCTTCACACAACAACGGCTGATGCCTTGTGAGTTGCTCGGTGTCCGAGTTTTTTTTTTTTTTTTTTTTTTTTTTTTTTTTTGTTGTTGTTGTTTTTTTTTTCGTTCTTGGTGACCTAGTTGACACCACACACACGTTGTTAGTGCTTGGGTGTGATGTGAGGTGTGTGTCTCGTCTGTGTGTCTACGAGAGTGTGTATGCCTGTGTGTGTACCGAGTGCTGGTGACTCTTCACACACTTGTCGTTGATGTCTTGGGAGCTGCTCGGTATCCGAGTTCTTGTCCTTGCTGACCTTGGTGACACCACACAACACGTTTGGAGTGTTTGAGTGTGATGTGGGGTGTGTGTTTCGTTGTTTGTGAACAAAAATAAAAATTGTTCCCAAAACACACTCCTTTTTAGCCTCCCTGTCTTCAATTTACACTCAATTCCCCCGGCCTATGTCTTAATAGACTGGCTACCACCCCTTTGAGAGATGGCTACCTGTGGGATGGGTGTTGTTTGTCTAAACAGGTTTTATGCCAAAGGAATAGGATTCTGTATGTGTGTTGTTTGTTTGTTTTTCTTCTGCCTCGTTGCACGTATTGACGTGTCAACAACGTTTGTGTGTGTTACGTGTTTTCAGTACAAACAAGAGTTAGAGCTTGTAATTGTTGGTTATTCTCCTCGTGAGGAGTATGTGTAGGTATACGTGTAGGAGTGTTGACAGAATTGATAGGAGGGTGTTTTCCTTCTCCTTGTGTGTGTTTGTTAAGCACTCCTACGGCTCGACAATGTATCGACAATCACACCAGTGAGCCCCCTAATGTTTCTGTCCCACTGAGTACACTTTCTATGCACCTTACACACTCCAATCACACTGCTTGAGGTGTCAAAATCGTACATACAACGAGTGTCTTGTCGTGCCGCTTTATGGGCCTCTGTGCAAGATTTCACTGTTGTTTTTGTGCACTGCAAGCTGCTAACACCTCCCCAACTCTTTTCCTACAATCCTCCATTACCTTTCCTTCTTGCTTTGCTTAGGGGAGTGGCTATTTTTCAAATTGCTGAATTGAAATTTGAAAATCTAGGCAGGGACTCCACTTTTGTCGGTTCTAATCAAAAGATATTATTTAATGTAAGCCGGGGTATTTATCCTTCCAATTCCACAGCACTCTGAAAATAACCTAATCCTCCTCCTCCACAAAGAGAGGAAACCAGTATGGCGGAAAATGTAGGAGACTGTCAGAGCCAAGCAACAAAAAGGGAAAAGAGAGGCATTTCCCAGTGTCACCCCTAACGATAATATTATACTGCTTAAAAAAGTGGTACCGGTTATGAATCATCGGCGTAATATTATCGTTTTCAACCGGCTCAAAAGTATATAAATAAAAACGGATATAACTACATCTTAACGAGATATAGCTCTTCTATACATCACTGTGTATAGGGGTATAAGAAAAGGTAGCATATTTACATATCTACGCCTACACAGCAGCAACAGCAATAACAGCAACAACAACAACTGCGTTGACAACAACCGATCAACAGCAATAACGAAAACGAAAACAACAACTGAACACTCGGAATCCGATGCAAGAAGGCTAACATAAGTATGGCGTGATATAGATGATATCAAGAGTGGCACGTTGTTCAAGTAACAATGAATTAAAAGATTGTTGCGTACCCAAGGCCCGGGATCTACGTAATACCGGCACTTTTAATAATCAGACTTCTAACGTTATTAATGG
>WBZZ01000759.1:10000-57500 GCA_019918135.1 Paulinella micropora
GTCTCTCACATATGTTCATGTGTGTCTGGTGTGTGTACGCAGGTCGTTTGATGGCGCCTCTCGCGCCTTTCTCTCGCCCCGGCTAAGCGCAGCTAAGCTCCTGCCGCCATCTTGCTCATAGCTGCGACAGGAGGCCTCCCAGCACAGACTAGCAAAAACTCCAAGACAGACTAGCAAGCTCCTAGTCTCCGTTTGGGTGGTTCTTCTTCTCACGCCACATTCTCTTGACTCTCCCCCGCCTGGGACCTCAACCTATTCTCCTATTCTTTAGATAGATCCACGAGACAAAGGTGGTAGAACGAGGAACAGAAAATGAACCTACCTCTGCCTGCTTTTTTGTCCTGTCCTTTTGGTTCGATTCCTCAATCAATAATCTATTATCTATCACTCAATCTATCGACCGCTTCCAATCGTATAAACAGCTAACCCCCTATCTCTGTGGAGAACACGGTAAAGAGTGTTGATGTTGTATCCCGCTTACAATGTCAACTTTCTTTACAACAATCTCTCCTTCGCATTTTGTCCTTACGCACAGATGTTATTAATATCACAAGGACATTACCACTCGAAAAAAAAATCGAGGATCGATGCAGTGCGGGACCTTCAACTCACACGGTTGCAAAAAATAGTTAACACAGAAAACCGTATATGAATATCTTGTGGTTGAATGCTTTTACTTGTATCAGTGAGTAAGTTTATTTCTGTTGGTGACATGTTTATTTTGTGCTTGACTTTTGAGAGGTTTTAGACAGTCTGTGAATTCTAGTCTGAGTGAATTCTACCATCGTAATGTTATTTAATGATAAATTAATTTTATAAATATGATCATTGTATTGTGCTTATCGCATTTGAAATTATTGAAGTTCAAGAAGTATTCTACCTGTCACTTTACAATGGCCTTCGCTATGGTCTCAGTCTACAACCTGCAACCGGGGCGTCCCCCTCTCACCGGTAGCGACTTTGCAGAATGATGTACCAACAATGCGAACAATTCCCGCCAGTTTCCAGACCGCAGTTGATTGGTATATAATGATGAATTTATAAACAATGCGAACAATTCCCGCCAGTTTCCAGACCGCAGTTGATTGGTATATTAATAAATCCTTCACTCGCCGAGCTTACCTCACCTTTCACTGACTGCGATTCGCCGGGCGATTCCGTTATAAGTCTAGTTCCACACTGACACTTTATGCAGAAGTCATAAGTTTGAACTCAGAACTGACTAGCAAGCCTCGGACTCAGACTGTCTGACAGTAAACTATCAGAAAGTGCGCAGTTACGATGTAACTGCTACTCAATGTTATGGTCCAGTACGCAAAGCATAAATACGTACGTTACGCACGACTGACTACGAACTATCCAACAGTAACCATCTCATAAAAAATCCTAGCCTCAGAAGTGAGTAATGACTTGAACTTGATTACTGACTTAAACCTAACATTCCAATGCTTCCCCTTAGTTCTATGCCACTGTCAATAGTGTCATTCATTAAACTAGTTACAATACTAGTCTTAAATACGACGGTATTAATATTAGTAAATACGTCCTTACCGTGCCAAACTTGTGTGACTTGATAGTAAATACAGTGTGATTTAAAAGTTTAGACGTGAACCTGCTTCAAGTGTCATATGTCGTAGTTGAAACTTATGATAAGTTAGTACGTAACAAAGCAGTCAGACGGTGACGTAGTAGTACTCTGCGTAAGTCCATAAATATTAATATCACCGACCTGCATCCTTGCTGCCACGGTAACCCATCTCAATCCACCGTCTTAATCAATTAAATTGACGTAAACTGTTGAGAGTCAATCGCAGTCAAAATGATTAGTAACTTACGTACTTACAAATAAGTTAATATTAATAAAACTGAGCCTACGGTTACATTACATATGTTCCATCAATGACGCTCTCCAAGCGGCGTAAAAATGATTTTCGTGCACGCCGTAGTAAATTAAATTAACTGTAATCACACTTAATTAATTATTATACTACTGAAGTAAGAAGTAATTCTTAAATCATCACTGCAAATAATTATTGACTTACGATATACAGAAGCATGACTTTAATGATAATATACTATACCATGTTGTACTATCCCCAACGATAGCTCAATGGAAGAGTAAGTCGGTAATATAACAAAACACAGTCATCAAAAAGAGAATGATGTCTCGTTATATTAGCTCAGTGACGCAAAGACAAAAAGCAGCCAAAAGACCAGGATCAAATTTGCATTTCAGACGTGTCCGGCCAGACGAAATCTATAAATAAGTTTTTACCAGATAATTCGGGGGATGATGTCCACAGTACCCCCTCCCAGTTTTTATGGCGGAACTTCGTTTCCGACATAATAATGGTTCACCTGATTTCTTTTCTGACTAAGATTCGTTTAGAGTTATGTATGAAGATACATCAACCCACGAATTAGCAGTTATAAAAAAACAACAACGATACTTGCCCCGGTACCAATCGTATATATACTCTAGCACATTCAGTATATATATTAAAATCTTCCTCTTTCTTCTGTCGATAAGATATTTGTGCAGTATGCCCAAGTATAATGTTTTATGGTTGAGTGATAATTTAATGTCGCCATTTCCATATATATATATATAATAACCGGTCGTCGGTTTCCATAAATACATTTACTTGTTGTGGAGACATACCCTTGTATAAATCGGTATCATTTAATATAGTGTCAGGTGATCAAGTCTGACGACTATATCCGAAGTTGAGTTGAGTGCGCCCTAACCTTGCGATATGCCGATACAAGTAGAGATCGATGGAATCCGGTGTAGCAGTTCATGTTATTAATATATCAGTTCTTTTAATTAGACTGTAGAATCTTTAATGAGATCATCATTCTGGTACTAATTCGGGTCGTGTCCAGGAAAAACCATCGCTCACTCAAATAGCGATCCCGTAACGGTGCTGTTTCGTTGCAGTCTCGTCTGTCTCTGCCGAAGCAAGAGAATAGAATGCCTATTTTTTGTCAGCTGTGTCTTGTTAATGTCTAGAAGAATGAATGCTGTAGTAGCTATAATATCTAAGTAAGGTTGTCGGGACGATATTGGATCAATGCTATGTTCGCAATCGATCAGGTCCACAATACTTCTAGAAAAAAAATACTTACTATAGACGCCGTTTACGCGCGCGGACTCCTTTACCTGGTGGAGCACCTCCAACCAAAGTTAAGTCTAAGGTAGACTGTTCGAGGACGTCCCAAACTTTGTGAGGGATTGCGCCTTGTGCCAAGTCAAAAGGAATGTCTAGCACCCCTCGTGGTAGTGCTTGTATGGTCCACGCGGTATGATCTTTATCTGTGGGAGATATGGTATCATCCCATGTCTCAAGTTTCTTGGCGTCTTTATATACTGGAAGGTATTGTCTTACTTTAGGATCTTCCACTGGATCCAGACTCCTCCAGAAATGTAAGACTGGTTGAATGATTTGTGCCGCAGTTGAAATTCGGTTCGATCGCGTATGGCGTTTGTGAGGTACTGCCATGACTCTCATGAGATAAATCTGAGAGCGTGTCATCGGCTACGTGTTGGGCCGCAGGCCTCACCAAGTAAAAAGCGTCTTTGGCCCATGAAATATGTCCAATCGCATCTCCTTCTTTCCAACTAGGGTGAACGAGAGTGTCATTGCCCGCGCGAGGGTCTTGATCTCCGTCATCGCTCCCCTCTTGATGGACTCCTTGCGAACGTGCCGTCCTTATCGCCTTTCTCGGTCGGTCGTAGATAAGGTCATTTTGCGCTCTCCTTATTTGCGCCTCCGTGAACTTTCCTTCCGGCACGTCCGACTCCCCCCTTTTGCGGGTCTGAGTCCCTGCCGCGCTTTTGCGGTCGGTGGCCAGCTTGTTCTCCAGCTCAGCCTCCTCCTTCTCAGCAATTGGTGCCCTGTAGGCATCCCGTTCCGAGATATCCTCCTTACGTATCGGTGGGACCTCTTTAAAGTCAGCCTCCATCCGTTTGAGTGCTTGATCAACGGACTCATCTTCAAGTAGGAAGGGATCATACTTAATCAGCCTTCGTACATTGACTATTTGAACTTTCCCTCTGCCCCTGATTTTATAATTCAAAGGCCCCATCTGTTCCATGATCTGGTATGGTCCTTTCCAGTGGATGAACAGCTTCGAGCTGACTCCCTCAGGAACCTGAGGATGGTACAGTAGTACAATATCCCCGACCTGAAATCTGACTTGATCCAGGTGTGCCTGCCTGACACCTTCAGCATCAGTCTTCCTGCGCTCCGCCTCCCTATGCGCCTGTACTATTTGCTCCGCCTCCATCTTCGCCCGAAGTCTCACCCCAAACAGCTCATCCTGATCTGCCCATGAATCTTTTGGGTGCAGCAGTGAGGCTGGGATGGCGGGCTCACGCCCATATACCAATTGGTATGGCGAGACGGAACCTTTTGAACCACCTAACGCTGTAGAGGGTAGGCAATTCATAGCAAAGGCAAACGAGGATGCTGCCTCCAACCATGCCTTTTGGTTCTCCTTCTTCATACAATACATCTTCAGCGCGGCCTTGAGGGGTCTATGCACCCGCTCTATCTTGCCGTTCGCTCTGGGGTTATAGGCGGTGACATATTGCCATTTCATGCCGTAATATGCAGATAGCTTGTCGATGACTTCATTATTAAAGTCAGAGCCTCGATCTGAGCATATTTTTCTCTGCACCCCAATCTGTGAGATGATCCTGTCAATCAACGCCTTGGCTGTTGTTTTGCCCGTAACGTCTTTGACTGGGACCACCCATACATAGTTGGTGGCTCTGTCTATGGCCCTTAGAAGGTATCTGTAACCTTCCGTCGTGACCGGGAAAGGTCCTACATGATCGGTGTGTAAGAACTCGAACATTCCTAAGTGTAAAGGAAAAGTCCCGATCAGGCCAAAATTCGCCTTCAATTGTGTTTTGGATGTCTTGCATGGGATGCATGCATTGACCTGTTCATCAATATTCTCCTTCATCTTCTTCCACCAGAATCGTCTCGAAATGAACATATGCGTTCTTTGTCGGCCCGGGTGCGCCAGTAGTGGGCAGTTATGAGCAGCGACAAAAATGATGTGTCTGAGTTTCTCAGGAACCCAGAGAGTCCATTTGTCTGGTTGTGATGCATAGCGCCCGTGTTGGCCTTTGTACCACAAGAGACCGTCTCTCCACCCCATCTCCTTCTGTTGCTCCTTAATCTCCTTCGTCATTTTCAGCTCGTTCGGGTTCTTGTATAGCTGTATTAGCTCTTTGAACCCCGGATCGAGAGCCTGTTGCTGTCTCCATGCAGTGGGTGAGGCTATGTGGATAGTCCCATCCTCTAGCTGCACTCCTATCCTCTCAGGGTTTTCGTCTAACTCCTCCTTGTTCTCCTGCGGGGGTTCCGCATATGCTTCTTGCTTAATCTCTTCTTGTTTTATCTCCGCCTTCATATTCTCATATGCTTCATAGGACCACTCAGCATCCTCGAGGACATGTGCTGTACAACATATCCCATGATCCGGACCTTGCGGGCTATGACGTAGACCCGATCGGTTATATCGGACCCCTCTCGCCATCTGCATCGACTCGATATGATGCACTTCGTATGTGCAGTCTAGGAATAGATCCTCCATTTCTGCTGATGATACGAGAGCTGCCACTTTTGAGTGAAACTCTAGCCTGGAGAGGCTGTCAGCGACAACATTTCGCTTGCCGGGTAGATGGACCATTGTAAAATTGAAAGATGACAAGAATGCCTGCCATCTCGCTAGACGGCCAGTCTGTTCATGATTCATCAGCCATAGTAAATTCTGGTGATCAGTCCTTACTATAAACTGAGGTCCACCCCATAAATACTCTCTCAACCGTTTGAGGGCCCAGACCACCGCCAGTGCCTCTCTCTGTCTAGTGCAATAGTTTCGCTCCGCCGAGCACAACTTTCTACTTATAAACATGATCGGGCGCAACTTTTTCTCCTCATCTTCCTTTTGTAAGACTGCGCCGATCGCGAACTTTGATGCGTTTGTGTCGACTACGAATTGCTTCGAAAAGTCGGGCATCATCAGCACGAGTCCGCCATCCTTCGGATCTTTATAGATGAGATCTTTGAGCGTGTTGTACGCTTCTAAGGCTTCATCATCCCACTTCTCAAAATCACCAAAGTCGATCATCCTCTCCAACTTAGCCCGAGTTGCACCCCAATTGGGTATGAACTGGCTGTAATATTGCGCCATCGCAAGAAATGAGTGCAGCTCTGTGCGATTCTTCGGCCTCTGCCGGCTCATGATCTCGTCCCTCTTCTCTTTGGATATCGAGACTCTATTGTAAGAGATTTCGTACCCCAAATATGTCACACTTGTCTTTGCGAGTTGACATTTCTTCAAATTACATTTCAGGCCAAATAGTTTGATACGCCTGAAAATGTCTGTTAGATGGTCGATGTGCTGTTCCATCGTATTGGAGTACACGATAATGTCATCGATGTAACAAAATGCATACTCTCCCGCCTTCTGTCCTCTTCTCCTCATGAAACTCCCTCTGTCTGGTCATCATATTTGCTACTCAGCATGCTTTGCATCGCTTTCTGAAAGAGTCCCGGGGCCTGTTTGAGTCCCATCGGAAGCACTTTCCACTGATATATCTCCATTCCTACTACAAATGCAGTCAGCCATCTGGACTTTTCATCCTGTGGAATTGGCCAGAAGCCATTCTTCAGATCAATGACTGAGTGCTTGGCGTTCCGCAATACTCGCCTTCCTTCTTCAAGAGTAGGTAATGGATTTCGTTCCTCCTCTAAAATTTTATTGACGCGGGCATAGTTAACCGTTAAGCGCCATTCTCCTCCCGGTTTAGGCACCAGTCTAGGTTGGGAAACTTTTGGAGATGTCGATCTCTCAATGAAATCCTCATCGAGTAACTGTCGTGCTTGTTCTTCTGCGATCTTTGCTTCATGTATACTCAGATTTGCCCGTCATGGCGCCGGTGAAGGCTCAGCACCTGGTATTTTACAAATAACCGCGGTGAAGTCTTCCGGCTTGACACCTCCCGCTTGAGGGGGGTCAAAAATCATTTTATTCGCCTTCAATCTCTCTTGCAAAACCTCTTTCTCCTTCTCCGTACCTGCTCCTCCTGCCAATTTCTCATCTATCGCCGCCTTAAACTCCTCCTCTGACATTCTCTTGTGATGCTTGAGGGGTGCTCTGTCCTCCTCCAAGCCCAACTTTTCTTCTGATATATCGTCCATTCCCGTTTTTTCATATGTGGCAGTGTCTGGTTCGTCGTCCTCCGCCAGACCTACCAACATATCTATTAATCTCGCATATTGCAAAGGAGCTTTTCGGGTGTAGAAACCATCGAAGCATGTGAATGCTTGAGGAATCAATTTCAACTTGTCCTGGTCTCTGAGCTTCCGCTTGTATGCACTGCTCTGCTCACGAGTCC
This sequence comes from Paulinella micropora, assembly GCA_019918135.1. NCBI lineage: Eukaryota > Cercozoa > Imbricatea > Euglyphida > Paulinellidae > Paulinella > Paulinella micropora. The sequence goes on from WBZZ01000759.1 coordinate 17,418, forward strand.
CGAGACGACAAGCCACCACTAGTGTTGCTTCCGTGAGGGCACCGGTATCGGATGATCAATAAGCCGGTCCCGTATCTCCTGCGCCATATCGCCTTCTCATTGTACGGGAGTATGACCGTATATGGTTTATTATTTTCAAAAAGAGTGCGCAGGCACCTTTTCACTTCTGTCAGTGAGCGCGGCCACGTAGGCTCGTCACCCCAGAATTCGGTAATAAAGCTTTTGATATCTTCTACCGGGATATCAGGGAGTCGTCCCCTTCTCCTCGGTATAAACTCCTGCCTGTCCTTCTCTTCCACCTTTACGTGAAAGCAATACCCGTTGGTAATATATACATCGGCCCCTGCTCCTTCTTCAAATCTCGCCAGCGATGGGCACCTTTTTCCCATGCATATAATCTCCTCTTTCCTCTTTTCAATGAGATCGTCTATCGACTTTTTATCCCATTGTGTAGGGACTGTAGCCGTATAGACCTCCGCCTCTCTCTTGTCTGACAGGGTTGAACCATCTTTAGACACCGCGTCCGTTGGCATATATGCCTCATATGCGTGTGTAATGGCCACCTGTTTCCCTTCCGATGCTACCCCTAGGTGTAGGGCCTCGTATGAGTCAATAGCATGGAGAGAGTCGACAGTATATTCTTCTCCTGGCTGTACGCCGTATATGACTCTTTTGGCGGCGCAATCAATCACTACGTTCATTGTCGTCAGTTGGTCGTACGACAAAAGAACAGATCCGTGGTATTCGGGGACAACGTACAAGTCCACTCGATATACTCGTCCGGATTTCAATTTAAAATTTAGAATGATGATGCCCGTTATATCCGTCCGACTACTAACTCCTTTCAAGGTGCCCGATGATTTTTTCATATTAGTTTCTAACCACGCATGGTGTTTCGTAGTAAATTTTCGGCCGACAATGTTAATATTCGCCATTACCAACGTTTATAAAGGTATTTAATGTTTCATAAAAAAGGTTTGTATAGCATAAAGAGTCTGGCCGGTGACTTTTTAAGGCCAATACAAGGAGCTTGTGTTCTAAAATCTGTATCCTTTTCTCGAGGTTCGCCTCCTCCTCCCTTTCTGCCGTTTTCGTAATGTCTGTTTGGGTATTGTTCACAGGCGAAGGATGATTGTCCTTGCTTTCTCTGTTCGAGACCGTGAGGAGAGGTTGATGTCCTCCATCCTCCTTGTCTATTGTCTGTCTCGGCAAGTTGATAAGATTGATTGCCGGTTCTATTTTTACTTTCTTCGGCTGTGGCTGCGACAGGCCCGCCTGTTTTCTCTTTGCCAGCGCTTGACTCGCCTGCCTATTAGCAGCATGCACTGTTTGTTCTCGTGATGGGTGTACTGGTATTGTAGTACCTTTGAGTTGGTCTGTGGCCTGCTGTGGGCTCTTAGACTCACTGGTACCCTTGGTTGGGACCTGCACAACGGTGTATCGTGCAATGTTTGTTGTTCTGTTTTCTTCCTCCTTCTCTAGTCATTGGACTACCTCAAATCTGTTACCTGAGTCGGCATCAGTGTCGGTGGTTGCGCCTCATAGGCCTGTGGTGCTGAGGAACTCGAGCTTGAGCTCGAGCCGTCTGCCCAGCCCCCATCTCTGTGGTACGGGCGCTCTGCGCTGCCGTATCCACCTCGGCCAACCCATCTTCCTCCTCCTCTACCTTGAAATACACCTCTTCCTCCTCCTCTTCTCACAAATCCTCTCTCCCCCTCGCGAGTGTATGTGCCTCGTGCGAAAGGGGCTCCTCCTCCTCGATTGATTCCTCTCCCTCCTCCTCTTCCTCGTGTTCCACCTCTTCCTCTACTTGCGGCTTCTATGGCTGCCGTCTTCTGACCATCTCTAGCGAAAAGAGAATTGATCGCGTCAGCTAGTTCGTGGTCATGGTCCGCGACATCCTGTAATTTCCACCCCTGATCATTGCGCAGTCGGCGCAGAACGGCGACGGTGTTGATTTCGTCCGACCGTACGTTATTGAGGAGTGTGTTTCGGATGCGGGTGCCCTCGACATCGTGGTTGTACGGGCATTTTTTATTTATTTGTTTGAAGCATTGTGCCCGTGCCCACCAACGAATACAAGGTGTGTTAGCTTCACGACTGTTCTCTCTTGGCCGCTTTCCTAGAGATCGTTGCGTACTATGTGCGGCTTGCGGTTGAGCAGAAGCCGATGCAGAACCGATCAATGATGCTGTCTGGCTGTCGAGCCTCTGACAAGCGGTCATTACTTCGGTCCACAACATTTTTGGGCTCACGGCCTTAGTCGTGGCCTCAAAGACGCTCATCTCCAAAAAGTTCAAGTGCTTTACCTTGTCGAAGGTTTTGCAGTCTTGCATGAGCAGTGTGAGCTTATTTTTGGTGTAGACGTGCAAAGCACTGAGGAAATATAGGAGTATGGCTTTGTGGTTATAAAAGAGAGTGTACTGGGTGCCCACATTTGTTAAGACAGATGCAAGCTGAGTGACAGACTGCAACTGCTCCGATACTAAGTCGAAAATTTCAAACCCAATCAATGTGCCCGTGCACAAGTGTTGGTATCCACTTGCCTTAAAGTATCAAATGAGGGCAGCAATGGCCAGAGTACAACTCATCTCAGCATGTCCACCTTTCCTTGCTAGCTCCTCCTCTCCTCTGTACTTATCGTAAGTTATACGATCAAAACCAGCTCCAAGGAGGGATCGATCACAGAGATGTTCTAGGACTTCATACTCCTGCTCCACCTCACTCTGGTTTTGCTGGAAGCATCTGTCCATCTCATTGAGCTTAGTCATGAGGGACTTCTCTGTGTCATCCTCATTAGCAGTGATAGCATAGAGCTTATGGCCCCCTCCCCCGATTTTGATTTTAGCTAGGGCTGCCTGCAGCGCCTGCTTTTTTCTTCTGGGAGTCAGTCAAGTTAATTACTGTCCCTCCCCCTTGGGGTCCTCCTCCTGTGGGTCCTCCTGCTGCTTTCTTGGGAGCTGGGTTAGATGTGGTAGGTGGAGCCGTTGGCTGTGGAGCCACCCGTGCTACTGCCATTGCCACAGCTATCTTCTCCTTCTGCTCCTCCTCTTTCTGTCTCGTCTCTTCTTCTTTCACCTGTCGTGCTAGATGAGTCATGAACTGTGCAAGCCCTGTGGCACTAGAGAAGAAGTGTGCCTTTTCTCTCATGGAAGACTTATCAGCTCTGTTATTAGTTGGGATTGTTGTGAGAGGGCCTTTAATGAGAGTGTGATTCTTCGTGTGGGCCCATTGCTTCCGTGTTGGTTTTTGCTCCTTCCCCTCAAAGAGGCCCTTATGGAGTTGTGTGAGGCGTTCAAGCACCTGACAAGACTGGTCAACCTCCTCGTAAACAGGATGTTGCCTTGTGTTGTCTTTCAGGGCTTTGTACATCTCGTTGTAAGCCCGTGTGAAGGCAGTTACAAAAGCCTCAAGGGCAAACTCAATGCCACTTTGGTTTCTACCTTCGAACTTTCTTTCTAGATTCTTGATATCAGTGGGGACACCACAGACAGACAGCCATGCTGCAGTTGTGCGTTTATTTTTCCACTGTATGTTTGTGCGTTCATGAAATTCCGCAACCAGCACAGCAGCGTAGAGTGTTGCAGATATGTCGTATATGTCGCACAGTGTAAGAGTGTCGCCATATTTGATATCCTGCAATGGCACTCTTTCTTCCTCAAACCTCACTTTGTTGAAGAGAGGCTTCGCAAGGCCGGGAATTTCGATCAGGAGGTTGCTTTGACCTTGTCCTGGTCTATTCCTTTTCTCGTAAGGAATGTAGATGTGTTTTATAATAGGTTGGGTAGTTAAGGAAGAAGAACTCTTCATCATCATATGTAGCCAACTGTTCCCATGTATTTGGGACATTCTGGCCAACATCCTCCATCCCCTCTCTCTGCCTCTGTCAGTGGAGAGCCTCCAGTCTGACCTGCACTCGCTTCTTGTGCATCACCCCCCCCCCCCCTGTCGGCTCTACATCGGCTGTATACGTATACTCCTCAGATGTGCAATTTCCTCTGGTTTCTGCAGAGAAAATGCAAAGAAAATGGTTCAGAACAGAGAGTGGGAGTGCTGTGCTAGTTTCTCCTCTGTCTGTGTGTTTGTTTGATGTTTGTTTCGCACTTGTCCTACTTGGCTTTATGCAAGCAGCAAGAGGGAGTGGAGTAGGTGTGGTCTGGTGTCTTGTAGAAGAGCACACAGAAGCCAAATGTGCACAAGGGCTAAAGGTTATGCCAGCTTGTGACAAATTGATTGCTTGCTTGTGAGTTTTTTGTTTGAGGATGAGTAGGAGTGTTTGTTTTCGTCTGATGTCTGTGCGACATCAGCGAAAAATAAATTTGTGCTTATCTGATGTCTGTACGACAGATCAGAAAAGAAATCAGCCTTTAGCTATGGACTCCAAATGTACTATCCCCAACGATAGCTCAATGGAAGAGTAAGTCGGTAATACAACCAAACACAGTCCTCAAAAAGAGAATGATGTCTCGTTATATTAGCTCAGTGACGCAAAGACAAAAAGCAGCCAAAAGACCAGGATCAAATTGGCATTTCAGACGTGTCCGGCCAGACGAAATCTATAAATAAGTTTTTACCGGATAATTCGGATGATGTCCACAATGTCCAGCAGTAACGGACGATTGAAACGGATCGTTGTAATTAAGAACGGAACAATAACTGGACCCACTTTGTGGGGGCAGATATACCCACTCGGTCCACAAAGGTGGATTGGCATTACTTGTTCTGATACGGGATCTAACCGTATAACCCGGTTAAATACATGCATATATTAGTTACCAACCTGTTACCTAACACTCCCCCTGATTACTTTAGATTAGGTATAAACTGTGACATAATTAAAGATAATCCTTCCAGCACTGTGGAACTATGTATTAGACAAAAATGATGTGAAATTAATAATTATTACACCTATCGACTATCCACTCCCTCACCTCTCGTAGAAGTAGATACATCGGCTCCGCTAACAGGGTTGTCCCATTCGAAGCTATGCCCCGGCCCATAGCGTAGGTACGCGTGATTACGCACCTTAGTTCCATGTTAGCATTGTGACGTCGGTAGTAGAGCTCTCGCACCCCTCAAGTGCTTCCCTTAATCTAACTACCGTTAAACTGCCTTCCCAGGAACTGAATTATTTCTATCTTATTACAAGGGGAGACTCTAATCTGTGACAATAATATATCATAATATGATAACTGTCGATGTGCAAATATGGTTGATCCCAAATAATAGAAGTTAGAAAAATATGCGCTATATTGGCCATGGCATATAAAGTATAAACATCATGCATACTTATAAAGATAAATTGACCTAAGCGTTTGCACTCAATTTTTCATACTAGATAGAATAAAAGATTGGGCGAAATGCAACAAGGTGAGCATTGTCAGGATCCCTGCAATGGAGACAAAACATAAAACATCAAATGAGCGTAAATTTACTTTAAATCCGCAACCCCGTAATAACCCGTTTGCACACGCCAGTACAACTTCATCAATGAGAAGTCACAAATGATAACGTGCAGAGTGTCATGAGGGCTACAAATGAAATGGAAGCAAACGCACATATATATGATGCACATACAATAACGGAATAACGAAAACAGGTATAAATACTTACTATACAGCCGAACAGGCATGATAAACATATCATATACATAGCAGGTAAAGACTATGTAATCGCAATGAAATCATAATAGCAATCCCATAAGTCAACTACAGGGCAACAAACAAACATGCTGGGCCGTGACCAGCCTACAAAAGCAGTTATAAACATGCCGATTCCCTGCCTGAAGCGCCTGCTTGTAGTATGTATATATTCATAGCATATAGATAAACATGTAACCAAGTAACAACTTATGACAACATTCTGAATTAATTCTATGTCAAACGCGCAGCATTACCAACATTACATCAGAAAACATAAACATGAAGGCAATAATATTAAGGTTGTTACTTAACGTGAATTACCTAATTACATCTGACGGTTGTCATAGGATACAAGCATATACCGAGAAATATGAACGATCCGATCACGTTGACAACTATGTCTACAATTTAGCTGTGCTAACAAAACTAAAACCATAGTACAAGCTACATGGTGGCCAATTGGTCTTCTTAGTTTACTATCTATATATAAGGCTATAACTATTATTATACTATTATTATGACATTAACGTCGATTAAGTCTACATAGCAAAGTAGATCATCGACACATGCGACATAATCTAAATTTCATGTATAAACTTCTAATGTCGCAATAAAAGCAAAACAATAGTGGTGACTCTCTCTCCCCCTCACTTTTCGGAGTGTTACGTAGCAAAGTGAGTTTTAGTTGATAAGTATTTAGACATTAAAGGAGACAAGAGCAAAATACACAAACAATGAAAATATAACATACAATATGTCATTTCCGCATAGTGCAGTATGCATGATACAACAAAGAAGCTATTCTGATGGCATTTCAACCGCGACGTGCCCGGGATTGGCAAAAATTGCGTACATGGAAGAGACTTAGTCAGATAATCCGCCAAATTTTTTTTGGACGCGATTTTATACAATTGCACGGATTTTGCACGGCATCTGTCAACCAAATAATGAAAACGTACCGCGATATGTTTAGTACGGTTCTCACCAAGGCCTCTGGCTGGCAACGAAATAGCTCCAGAGTTATCCTCAAGAATCGGGATGATTCCTGGCGAATAACCCATATCGACGAGCACCTTCCAAATTGCCTCTGCCTCCCTAACCGCCTCATTTGCGGCTATAATCTCAGCTTCGACAGTCGAATTGGCAACAACGGAATGCAACTTAGAGAAAACTGAAATCGGGGTCAAGTGAAAGAAGAAAATGAAACCACTTCGAGATCTTCTGTCCTCAACACGAGAAGCGAAATCGGAATCGCAATAACCGAACACAGGGGTCTTTTGCCGGATTTCCTTTGGAATTTCCCCTTCACCGAGCTTGACTCAGAGTTCTGAGCTAAATTAGTAGGGTCAATGTCCTGAAACGATTCCATCACGGGCGACCCGGAAAATTGCCTGTGCTTACGCTCCCGCTGCTTAGCGTAACTCCACATCGAAGTGATAGTTTTGTCCGCTCTACGAAAGAAAATCCCACGAGGAGTAACCAAAAACCTGCAGATCTTATCGATACGCGAATACGCACGAGGGGGGTTCGGAACCATATCCAAAGCTGCCATGTTCAGAGCACAAACAATCAAAGGCTGAGTGTTGACTGGTACGAATCGGAAGAGTAAGACACCAATAAGAGTACGAAGATCATACTCTAAAATTGGATGTCCGGGCTTGAGTGGACGAACAACATCAGAGGTATTGGGGGACTTGGCGGGAATAGCGCCGTCATAGCCAAGCTTGAGCAACACGGCTTTAATATAAATCATCTGGTGTACAAGGATGCCGTTCTCGAAATGATCGAGCGAAATGTTTTTGAACGATGTGGCAACACCGAGGTCCTTGCATCTCAAACCACTTTTCTGGAAGAACTTAACTAACTCAATGTGCTCTCTTTAGCTACATGCAATCCATCATCTACATGAAATGTGATCAATGTGGTGTGCAGTGGATTGTTGTTCTTCACAATTGCATACGATGCCTTGTCAATGGCAAGGGGCTTGAACCCAAACTTAACCACAATCTCATTCAGAACATCGTACCAACGCCGTCCTGATTCAGGGTGACCGTAATACGCTTTGAGAATGAGCCACACCCACCCAACACGCTCAAAACCAGGTGGAGGGCGTGCGTAGATGGTGTAAGGCATGATAGCGTGCAAATATGCAGTGACAAAGTCAACAAGCCTCAAATCTCTGTTATGAACAGCAGCGTGCGCAACAAACATGAGAAATGTGCGGTGATGAGCAGTAGGAGAATATGTACGTTTAGCATTAAAATGAATGCCAGGTTCCATTAAATCTCCTCTTATTGATGTTCTGGCCTAAGTACCACCTTTAGGGTCTGGCTTTTCCGTATCTACCCATGTTAGTGGTAGTATTTTGCTGCCACTTCTCCTCGCCTCTGTCTCTCTCACCCATTCGAACGATCTCAACTCTTCCTGCTGTTTTATCTCTTTCTCTCTGGCTGCCTTCTTATCTTGTGGTTTGATATCGGGAGGTAGTTCAATGGCAGAGTAAAAACAAGCATTATGAGCAAAATCGGGCACTACCTCAAGCAATTTTGCGGCAGTCAATATGGGTGGTGGTTGTGTTGACGCTACAGTAGCTGGTGCTACGCTAACTTGAGGAGCAACTAGTTGCTTCTGGGGTCTGACTCTCTTCTGTCCCGCAGGTATGAGATTATCGCCTGATATCTCACCCTGCGTCCATGAACGAAAAGTAGCGGGGTTGGGCTTATCTGGAGATAATACTGACTGAGTTTGTTCTCCTTCGTCCAACTTGGGCACAACTGGGGCTTCTATGCTGACTTCTGGGGGGTTGTTAAGACTGGTTGTACCGACTGAAATAATCCTATATTTCTCTATCTCACTATCTAACATTCTCTCTGCTTTATCCTCTCCGAAGTCTATGTAATGCGTAGGTTCCATTTTTCCTGAGATTGCTTTCAAAGCTCCCCCTGGACGAATGGCACGTCCCTTTCTGATTTGTGTGCGCCACTGCTCTCCATATTGAGTCTGAGCCCATTTTTCTCCAAATTCTGGGGCAGGAACTGCTACTTCAACTCCCTGTAATGGGTCCAGTCGGTTCGACAGTCTTGCCTTCCTATTCTTTGCTTTGGGAAAGGCTATCGAACTGACTGGCGGTGTACTGACACTCTCTTTTTCTGGTTGTGGGTTTCCTCCCGGATCATGGACTTGTGGGGTGACTGGTGGGGACAACTGTTCGGCATCCATATCACTATCACTTTCCACTACCACAACTTCTTTTTTCACAACTACAGAAGACCTAGAAGCACCCGAAATGGGCAAACCCTGTTTCCTAGGATAATTTCCCACTTCAGATCCCTCTATTTCTACAGCGTCGACGATCCCGCTTTCTTGATTGTTCTCAACATCTCCCCCTGCTGTACGAGACTTTGGGACTGGTGGATCCTTATTCCAATTTACCCTTTATAACTTCTCGTCCTCTAGGGGGTCTTGAGAACTTTAGCAGCTACTCTTTTTCCTATGCGATTCACATCGAAACGAACATCTCTCAGATCTCCGTAGATACGTTTGCCTATAGGATCATACACTGTGTAGAATCCCGTGGTTGATTCGTACCCTAGAAATGTGACAGGCACACCTTTGGGCTCTCCCTTCTTACTCTCCACCTTCATAATAGCAGCACAACCATTTTAGGTGTGACATTCGCGGTTTCTTCTTGAAGATGGCCTCAAAAGGGGAAATACCCTTGAACCTTCCGTGTGCGTTGGGTATCCTATTTTCGATGTAAGTAGAGTTCTTTTCCACGTCTGTCCAAAAACTTATGGGCAAACCCGCGTCAAGTCTGGCAGCTGTTGCTGGGCCTTCCATGGTTAGATGTGATCTTTCTATCACTGCATTACTCTTACTGTGGCCCTTAGGGGACGGGTAGAATTCTACTCCTGTACGCTTAACCCAGGAATTAAAAACTCCGTAACCCCTACTCCTGATCTGACTTGACCATTCTAACAGCATTTCCTGTCTGACGTTCAAAGAATGCAACTGCCTCAAGAAAATAGTCGAAAAAATCATTCTTTTGTTTTAGGTAGTAGTCCTTTACGTGTCCGCTAGCTACGCACTTAATGGTGTACTTGTATTTATTACCATCATGAGACAATACTAAGTAAAACTGACTATCCATGACTAAGCATTCTCCTGGGGCCCAATCCCTGTCATGTCTGTTCTTCGAACTGTGATCTACTTCTCGCATCTTAGCTAGACTACAGCACTCACACTTTCTCACGGCTTCTCTCCAATCCTTTCCTATGATCGTCCATCCCTGCGCCTTAGCTAGCCTATCCATCGCCGCACCGCCTCTATGTAATGCCATGCGGTGAAGTATAACGAAATGGATGTTCTTGCTCGCATCTGGACGGACAACAGGTAAGAGGTATAAGAAATGGTATGTGTTGTCGTTTGCTTTCTCTCCAAGTTCAGTGTCACATTCGTACGTGTATGGCACATAGTTACAACCATGGTCACATTCCCATCCACAAACACATGCTGATACATTTCCACAAAATCGATAACTTGTGATAGCATTTGGTGCAGTGAATTGTTGTGTGGCACTGTGGTTTATGTGCTTCTTCTTTCGATCCTTCAGTTTAGCAAGCTTCTTCCTACTGTCAACCTGCTTCCCTGTGTGTGGGTCAAAGATGAGGTTAGGATCTAGTTGCTTTATGCCAGGCTTATCTCAACCGTATATGTTGTTCTGGGCTCTGCGACCTTGCGCAAGAATTGCTCCCTTATCAACTGGTATGGGTTTGTCTAGCAAAATGATCTGTCCATTCTGATGCAATACAGCATTTCCTGAATTATCCCAAGTGGCGGTAGATATCAGGGTGTATGGCAGATCTGGGTTGTACACCGCATTCCTAGCAACTACGTTTATCTCTTCTACGACTCCCGCTAACTGCACTGACATCTAACCTTTCAGGGATGTAGTTATGATGCTGTTAGCTGTTCTGAACTTGGCCTGTCCTTTCACTAGATTAGTAAACAGTTCTTTGTTGGGTGATATGTTTGTGCTACAAGCACTATCGTCAGCTATGCTATCTCTAGACAGATTGACCATAGCATGGGCATTGTGCATGATACTACCACCTTCATTTCTTTCCTCATCTTCTTCTTCAGCTCCCGGCTCTTCAATCGGGCTTGGTCTGGGGACAGGACCTAAGATCTCTTGAATGTAAGGGTGCGAATTAGTATAAGCGATAATATTATAAGGAAAACTTATGGCAAATTGGGTAGCGTCTACATCCTCACTTCTTATACACATGTTTACTACATACTGTTCTATGACTGTTCGTAAACCTGAATAAAAGACGTTTATAGTTTCATCCCAGTTGTATACTCCCGCCGATCTGAAGTCGACTGTGAAACTCCCCCAGTGAATGGCATCAAACAGTTCAGTGAAGTAACTCTCTATTCTACCCGGTTGATTGTGCGGCGGCGATGCTGCCCTGGTGTTAGCCGTAGGAACACTACTGCTGTCCTGTGTACTAGCACTGGCTGGCTCTGTACTACTCTTTGCACTACTTATGGGGCGTTTAGCAGAGGTAGACTGATCTGTACTACTGTTACTACTAGCTTGACTAGCAGCTAGAGGCCCTGTTGTGCTACTAGAGCTACTACTTGCCGCCTGTGCTGTGAGTAATGATGGCAATGCTTTAACATCAAGGTAGGACCTATAGCTACTCTTTCCCATTCGTCTGATAACAGTTTCTCCCCCGCTGTCATCTGAGTCTACCCTGTCCTTACTACCTGGGGTATCTGGGGTTTCCGTAGCTATTCTTCTTTCGTATCCTATCTCCTTGAGTTCCGATTTAGTGAGATAATATGAAGGGGACATCCACCTATTTGGGTATTGACCATACTGACTGCTGTCTGGGTTTGTCCAATCTCCCGGGGTAGGTTCAAATGAATCCTCATCCTCATCTTCTCTCTCTGATCGGTCGGTTCTTGCTGTATCATTTACTCCCTCGTCTAAGCTCTCACTCTGACTAGCTTCTGCTGGGGCTGGGCTAATTGGCTGAGCACTATCCATTCTGACTACATGAGGTGATCTAGGCCTATCACTGTTCACGCATAAGGCCATAGTTCCTACCTTGAGTTCATCTGATGGAATATTGCTAGAGATCGCTACTAGGTGTGTTGGGGGCAAAGGACATCCATCCGGATCTCTTGGTATCCCTTTGTAAACACGATCGTATAGTACTGGGTCTCTTATCTCAGCTAGAGCGGCTATCATGAGGGCTTTCGCTTCTTCTGTCATTTCAGGGCTTTTGTCAGAGTCTGGTCTGAGTTTTGGCTGGTGAAACACACAGTTTTTGAACCTAATCAGCCTCCAGGCTGCGCTTGCTCCCGGTCCTCCTTTTCTACAAAGGCCTAAGGTCCACTTATATCGCTTGCCTGTCTTTCTGACTATGCCCTCGCATCTCTTGTTATCAGGGATCAAAAACTCCTCTGGTGTCTCAATCTTTCTTGATCTCCAAACCTTAGCATAATTAAGATTAACTGGCTCTAAGGGGACAGTATCAATGGGGACAACACCAAAAAGCTCTGTCAAAACTATCGAGAGATCGCGGCCTAAATGTCTACTCTGTGCTTCTAGTAATGCGAATTTCAGCAAAAAGTCGCTAGAGAAGTATGGGACGTGAAAGATGCTGGGGTCAATCCCTGTAAACTCCTGTGGGGTCTAGCTAGGGGTTTAACTTGCTGATGAGTAGGATGGGAATAGGGATAGGATTGGTCTGAGGCCTACTCTTACTCTCCCTCTTCTTCACTTGCACATTCATGTGTATCCACTGTATGAGTTGTAGTGAGTCCTCAGTCTCTTCATTGTCGTCATCTTTCTGACTACCCTGATCTGACTGTTCTGGTGACTCGACTTCCTCATCCTCTAGTGACTCTACTTCCTCATCCTCTAGTGGGGCTACTGACTCTTTCTCTTGTGATGATTCGTTCTCTTCCTCTTCCTGCTCCTCACCTACACAAATGAACTTACCTTTCCTAGGCCCTTTTCTCTTGTTCTTTGTGCTGCCTTTCCTTAGCTTGTGTTTAGAGCTAGACTTGTCAGAAGAGCTATCCTTGTGAGTGGGTTTACGTGGTCTGTCTGTTGACTTAGGCTTAGTTGTATTTCCCTGTCTTGCTGATATGCTTTTAGTGAAAGAGCAATCACGACCTGTGTGTCTGACACCTCGTTTTCCCTCTCTGCAATCTGTTCGTACACACCTCGACGTACATTCCTAACACATATGCCCAGCTTGCTTGCAGCAGTAGCATTTTAGTTCAGAATCCTTCGTCGTCGACACTGTACTAAACACTACCTGCTTTCCTTTTTGCGGTGTTATTACTTCCCTGTACAGTTTTTCGTTGTTGTACTCTTGTGTGACCTGTATTATCTTTAGGGTTAGCTGTTTCCAGTCCCATCTGTGATCCATGTGCTGCCATGTAGTGTTTAGGGTTGACAGGGGGTCTAGGTGTTGTAGGAGTCTAAATAGCTTCTTACATTTCTTGTAGTCTGACTCTGCTCTTCCTTCTTCTATCTCGACTTGTCTGACTAGTGTCTTGTACTTTGTAAGCCATGTTTCTACCCTACTCATTGAACTAGGACCCTGCATAGCGTCAGCTTGTCTAATCGACCTGCCTTAGCTATGTCGTCTAATCCTCTGTACTTGTCTACTGTAGCTTTCCAGAATTTTGCTGGTTCACCTTCTGCTTCAGGCAACAATGCCATAGCATCCGGATTCAGCTGACATGAGGAAATGAGGTAAGCGAGCAACTCATCTTTCAGCTCTCTTCTTCTCCTCGTGTGATCTTGCTTTTCTTCATCCTCTATCTCTCTTTGTGTGACTGACTGTGACGTTGGTCTGTCTGCCGGTGATTTTGAGGAAGGTGTTAGCTGTTTAGACTCACTCTTGACCGTGCTGGGAAAGACTATGACTCTTCCCTCTAAGCAAGGAATTAACAATGGGTTAACTAATCTTAGGACAGCTATCAAAGTAGTCTCATATATATACGTCTTAAAGTCTTTTATATTCCTTGAGAGGGGAGGAATTTTTAGATTTAGTTTCACTTTCGGGTAGGTAGTATGTGAGGCCATTTCTTATCTTAGTGCTTACCCAAGCTACTTGATCAGAGAATTGTTGAGCGAACGTCGGCAAAAGGGAGCAAAGCCACTTGTCCCGACGACTGGAACTGTTGGTTTTTGGGGTTTCTCGCCACAGCTGGGGGGTCCTTCAGACCAGCCCACTGGGGAAAAAGTCCACCGTCGGCGGCTGACGCCAAACGAATGAGTGAGCTCTTTGCTAGTGGGGCCGAACGTAAACGGGCCACTGCTAGAATGCTCACCCAAAACCGGATCAAAGCCAGGACTGTTGTGCAGAGAAAGGTTGCCGGAAACCATCGTTGCCGGCAGAACTGGGAGCTGGACGTCTGGCTTCCTTCGCCACTGTCCACGGAACGTTCCTCAGGGAACTCTTGACGCCTTGGTGGGCTGGCTGGCTGAGCTCGAACGGCCTCTAACCACCACCCACTGCGCTGAGACTCAGCTCAACTCGCACAGGGCCACTCCAGTTACCTATCAACCACACACAGTAGACATAAATCAGTGACAGGATAAACAACAAGTTTCGACACAAGTTTTTATTTTTTATGAATATAAAAAAACACTTGTTTTATTGAAAAAAATCAAAGATTATGATGTGTTGAAACATAATCAATAAATTTTGTTGAAATTTTTTGAATTTTTGATTTTTCTAGCTGTTAAACGGTCGGTCACAGATTTCTATCTCCCGTTTATCTCCCCCACTCTCCTGACTAGTTCTTGCTTAGTTTTTCACACCTAATCATACATATATTCTTTATTTTATACATTATAATGATTTTTTTCAATTTTATTTAAAAAAATTCAAAATTTGAATGTTGGGTAACGGTTAACTGTTTTTTTCAAGTCTATTATTACTGTACACGAGTAGAAGGATGAAAAGACTCGAAGCAGACAGATATACTGTGATTTTATAATGAAAACATAAAAGATTAGGGTAGATTTTGATGATTTCAATCACTTTTGTTGAAACTTTTTTGAATTTTCAAATTTTCTAACAGTTAAAAGGTCAGTTACCTGGCTTAGTCTACAATTATCTCCCATACTTTCCCGACTCGTTCTTGCTTGTTTTTTCCCATAAAATCATATTCATATATATTTTAAATTGATAAACTATAATAATTTTATTATATTTTATTTAAAATTCAAAATTTGAATATTGGTAACTGTTAAGTATTGTTTACGGAAGGAGTATTTTTGCCACTTTCAAGTTGCAAGTGTAACACAAATACTTGCAATTTTTTATTCAAGTAATTTTTTTTACTTTTATAAAGTATAATAATTTTATTATGTTTTATTTTCAAAAAATTCAAAATTTAAATGTTAGTTAACGGTTACTTGCTTTTATATTATTATTAATAAAACAGTGATTGTGTAAAAAAATAGCCTTTATTAGTTCTATCTACGACGACGCTGTCTCTCTTGTCTGCGCCTTTGCTTGTGAGGGGGAGAATCAGGAACAAGCCTTGCCCTCACTGCTGACGTGGCCCTAGCTCAGGTGGCCACCACAACCTTCCATTTCCCTTGTCCTCCTTGAAGCGAAACTGTACTGCAGGTTTATTTCGGAAAGTTGAGGAGAAGCTTTCCTGCAACCTGAGTTGCTTCAAAGTGGTGATATTAACTAAACATTCGACAATCTTGGGGGTATCCCTTTTTCCGAAATTTTCCATGAAGTATATGGACTTTTTTGAAAACGTGTGGAAATGAAAGGAAATCAATTCACTGATTGCAGAACATATAAAAATAATATTAAAACATGTTTTTATTAATTGTAATACACTTTAACTTCATCTTCAGAGGTGGGCAGGAACCGGTCCGACACGGTAATCTTTCTCCTTTTTCATAGTCCCGGCTACTATGAATCTATGATGATAACAATGCCCAACATGCAGAATTTGCTTTTAAGTTTGTTTATCTTTGTTTACATTAAGCATTTTACTTTATTATGATAATAAACATTGCTTTTACCTACAATAAATTCCCCCCGGGGGGGGGGGGAGGGGGGAGGGGGGAACGGGGGAGGAAGAGAAGTGCGATGTCGCCACGCAAAATACATAGATTCTACAACAAAATTTCTTTAATTACTAAAAAAAATAATAAATCTAACTCCGTAATATCATACTAACTAAATTAGAAGTTTGTTTAACTCTTGCACGCGACAAACGTTCTTAATCACGCTTTCGACCATAACAAACCTGCCAGTGCAAAAAATTACGATTAATACTACACTACTACAAAGAAAAAAAACACAAAACAAATTCAAACATCTTTCAGATGAAGGAGAAAAGTGAAAGCTATGCAAACTACCTGGTGCGTGCATTTGAAGTTAGCGCCGAGTCAGCGCAAGCGATGCTAAAACAAACTCCCATGCGTTAGGTGAGCTGGGAGCGGTGAGACCGGTGCCGCGTTGGGGGGTGGAAGGTGAGTTACCAGCAGACAGAGCGCCAGCTGCCATCCGCGCGATGAGATCCTCCAGCAAGCTTTCTCTCTCGCTCTTACTATTTTTGTTGTTGTTGTTGTTGTTGTTGCTGTTGTTGTTGCTGATGTTGTTGTTGTTGTTATCATTATCATCATAGTTTTTCTTGTTCTTGTTATTCTTCTTCATCTTCTTCTTCACTCTCTCGTTCTCTTCTTCTGAGCTTTCCTCCTCCTCCTCCTCCTCCTCCTCCTCCTCCTTCTCCTTCTTCGAATTCTTCCTCTTTCTTCTCTCCTCTTCCCGTTGTCGCTTCTCTTGCGCCTCTTTTTCCTTCCGATCTTGCGCTTCTTTTTTCTTCCTTTCCTCCTCTCTCAACTTTCTTTCTTCTGCTAGCATTTCCTTAATGGATGCGGCTTGTTCTGACATTGCCTTGTTCACAAGATCCTGAACGACTTCTTTCGACACGCCGGCGGACGAACTACCCTGAATACAATACCGGTCGCCGTTGTTTTGAAAGAAGTCGTTCATTTCTTGCGAACAAGGCAGTGGCAGAACAAACCAACAGCAACGACAACAACAACAACAAAGAATAATAATAATAATAATAATAATAATAATAATAATAATAATAATAATAATAATAATAGTATATCTCCTGCCAATTGCTGAGACAAAAGGCCATGTGCATCCAGTCCTCCAT
Organism: Paulinella micropora; assembly: GCA_019918135.1. Taxonomy (NCBI): domain Eukaryota; phylum Cercozoa; class Imbricatea; order Euglyphida; family Paulinellidae; genus Paulinella; species Paulinella micropora. The sequence continues at coordinate 34,292 of WBZZ01000759.1, forward strand.
TCCATAAGGAAAGTCTCCACACCAATCGGTGGAATAAAGGAAGTGACGGCATAGAACATCACTCTAGGAGCTTTATACCAATCAGCCCATGGAAAGGGACCGATGGCCTATGTACTCCCTAAATAATAATAATAATAATAATAATAATAATAATAGTGCCTCTCTGTCAATGGCTGATGCATTTCTGCACATGCGCCTCCATCGTCTCACCCGTGAGGGGAGTACGAAGAATTGACGATAAGCTCTAATGACACCCCCGCAAGGGCAGTTCCAACACTTCCAGACGGGCCGGTATGTTCAATGAAAATACTGGTCCAGAAATAGACCGGTATGTTCAATGAAAATACTGGTGGCACCGACGGGAATCGAACTGGCGACAGGGCTCAGATGGTAGAACTTGACCACTGGGCTATCACGGTGTCCATAATAATAATAATAATAATAATAATAATAATAATAATAATAATAATAATAATAATAATAATAATAATAATAATAATAATAATAATAATAATAAAGTTTGAAAAAAAAAATGTCAGCGCTTCCCGTTAGAGAGATTATACTCGGAAAAAAAAAAGACAGGGAAAGGCTCACTGATAGAATGCCACACACACTAGCTAGCCATACTAAAGCTAGTAGCTATACTCCCCTCTCTAAACTATATGCTGCGGCGCCCAAAGAGACCTTTTGAGACCCCCCCCCCGGGGGCCCCCCCCCTCACAAAAAAAAAGAAAAAGAAGAAGAAGGAGTAGGAAAGATTATACCTCCAACGACATGTCCACTTCATCAGCGTCGACCGCGGGCTTTTTGGACTTCGGCTTGCCTAGTCACGTCAGAAATTAGAAACACTGAAAAAAAAGCACACAAAAAAAGATGAAATTTGCTAGTACCTGGCTTTTTCTTGCTGGACCCCTTAGGCATAGGAGGCTCAGGGGTCTCTTCTTCTTCAGGGACGTCTGGAACGTCTGGAACATCGTCGACGTCGATGGATTCTGCACAAAGAACCAAACAATATTACATACATCCTTCATTTTTCATTACATACAATGTTGCTACCGAATCTCAGTTTTTTTGGCCTGCCCGAAGAGCGAGGCTCAGTCGGGCCCTTTTTTTGATTCTTCTTCTAACGTTTCAGGCGAGCATGCAGTAAATATGCAAAATAAAGAAAAGGAAGATGCCAAAAAAAACAAAAAAAAAACAAAAAAAAAAAAAAACAAAAAAAAAAAAAAGATGGAGCTGGTGGAGAAAAAGAATAATAACATGTATATGAAGAAGAAAAAGAAAAATGGAAGAAGAAGAGGAAGAAGAAGAAGAAGAAGAAGAAGAAGAAATGACCTTGTTTGCTTCGTACAGAAGCAAAAGCTCCCGCTTCCGCCAGTTGCAAATCATAGGCGGGTTCGTGGGGTTACCGACGTAGAGGAGCCACGCGGGCTTCACCTGCTTCTCGAAGTCCATCGGCGACGGATCAAGCATGCAAGAGTGTTTAAGGTTAAAACCAAAAAAACCCATGAGCTGATATTGGATTTCGTCAGCCTTGCCATCGCCGTCAGTGTCGACCTCGCGCGCAGCAAAAATGAAGCGCTTCGATCCTGCAACATCCAAGTATAAAAAATATGTGCAGCTTGTGAATTTTGAAAAACATACAGTAACTCGATTGACTTGCGCAGGAGTCTTCTTGCGCCAACCAATGGGAAAGACAATGAAGAGCCTGCAAATAAAAAATAAACAATCAGTTTATAAAAATCTTTCATACTTATAGGGAAAAAGACCCGGGAGCACAAGGTGAAGTTTCACCCTCACATGTCTCCACTTGCGTGGACGCCTTCAGTTCGAAATTGTTGTACTTTGTAAGTGCAACGTCGAGCGCGAGCGCCCCCTCCCGATGTTTGTTGTCCTCGGATGTGAACTTAAAGAGCAAGCTAATTAAAGCAGCAGCAAAAGAGGAATAATAATAATAATAATAAAAAGAGAGTTTAAATTAAAAAAAAATGGCAGCGCTTCCCGTTAGAAGAAATATACTCGAAAAAAAAAACAGGGAAAGGCTCACTGATAGAAGGCCACACACACTAGCTAACTATACTAAAGCTAAGTATCTATACTCCCCTCTCTAAACTATGCTATCGAATAATAATAATAACAATATAATAATAATAATAATAATAATAATAATAATAATAATAATAATAATAATAATAATAATAATATGTATCGTCTGCCAATTGCTGAGCCAAAAGGCCATGTGCATCCAGTCCTCCATTCCATAAGGAAAGTCTCCACACCAATCGGTGGAATAAAGGAAGTGACGGCATAGAACATTAATCTAGGAGCTTTATACCAATCAGCCCATGGAAAGGGACCGATGGCCTATGTACTCCCTAAATAATAATAATAATACTATATCTGAGGCGTACTGATGCAGCTAATGGCATATCCTCAACGGACATAAGCCTCCAATACCCTTTTTCGAGGTCCTCCACCCCCCCGTGTCAGTCTCTCGCCTGATGATCGGGGCCACCGATGGAGCTCCTGAGGGCAAGACTGCACTAAGCCGAGGTTATTCCGCAGTCCCAGCAACCTCTTGCAAGACGTCACCGAATGTGCAAGTGCATACACCAAGCGCGGTTGCTAGAGCTGCCTCGAAACCCCACCCATAACAATCTGGTGTCTGCTGGGTCCTGGGCTATCAACCAGCATATGCGGAGTTTAAGATCTTTTACGCGCGCAACAACCCTCCTCCCCAGCATCTACCACCAAAGGGTTATGAGTTGGCGTCACAGTTTAACGCCTTGAGGCCATTGGGCTGAATAATAATAATAATAATAATAATAATAATAATAATAATAATAATAATAATAATAATAATAATAATAATAATAATAATAATAATAATACTATATCTGAGGCGTACTGATGCAGCTAATGGCATATCCTCAACGGACATAAGCCTCCAATACCCTTGTTCGAGGTCCTCCACCCCCCCGTGTCAGTCTCTCGCCTGATGATCGGGGCCACCGATGGAGCTCCTGAGGGCAAGACTGCACTAAGCCGAGGTTATTCCGCAGTCCCAGCAACCTCTTGCAAGACGTCACCGAATGTGCAAGTGCATACACCAAGCGCGGTTGCTAGAGCTGCCTCAAAACCCCACCCATAACAATCTGGTGTCTGCTGGGTCCTGGGCTATCAACCAGCATATGCGGAGTTTAAGATCTTTTACGCGCGCAACGACCCTCCTCCCCAGCATCTACCACCAAAGGGTTATGAGTTAGCGTCACAGTTTAACGCCTTGAGGCCATTGGGCTGAATAATAATAATAATAATAATAATAATAATAATAATAATAATAATAATAATAATAAATAATAAAAGAGGAACAGAAGAAAAAGCTAATAATAATAATAATAATAATAATAATAATAATAATAATAATAATAATAATAATAATAATAGTGCTTCTCTGTCAATGGCTGATGCAAATCTGCATATGCGCCTCCATCGTCTCACCCGTGAGGAGAGTACGAAGAATTGACGATAGGCTCTAATGACACCCCCGCAAGGGCAGTTCCAACACTTCCAGACGGACCGGTATGTTCAATGAAAATACTGGTGGCACCGACGGGAATCGAACTGGCGACAGGGCCCAGATGGTAGAACTTGACCACTGGGCTATCACGGTGTCCATAATAATAATAATAATAATAATAATAATAATAATAATAATAATAATAATAATAATAATAATAATAATAATAATAATAATAATAATAATAATAATAATAATAATAGTGCTTCTCAGTCAATGGCGAATGCATTTCTGCACATGTGCCTCCATCGTCTCACCCGCGAGGGGAGTACGAAGATTTGACTATAGGCTCTACTGACATCCCCGCAAGGCAGCTCCAAGCCTTCCAGACAGACCAATACTTTCAAAGAAAATATCCTTTGAAAATACTGGCACCGACGGGAATCGAACTGGCGACAGGTCCCAGATGGTAGACCTTAACCACTGGGCTATCGCGGTGCCACATAATAATAATAATAATATAATAATAATAATAATAATAATAATAATAATAATAATAATAATAATAATAATAATAATAATAATAATAATAATAAAATAATAATAATAATAATAATAATAATAATAATAATAATAATAATAATAATAATAATAATAATAATAATAATAACAGTATGAAATTAAAAAAAAATGACAGCGCTTCCCGTTAGAGGGATTATACTCGAAAAAAAAAGACAGGGAAAGGCTCACTGATAGAAGGCCACACACACTAGCTAACTATACTAAAGCTAGTAACTAACTCCTTTCTGTAAACTATGCTACAGTATCCAGTAATAATAATAATAATAATAATAATAATAATAATAATAATAATAATAATGATAATAATAATAATAATAATAATAATAATAATAATAATAATAATAATAATAATAATAATAATAATAATAATAATAATAATAATAATAATAATAATAATAATAATAATAATAACAATAATAATAATAATACCAGTCTTGATAATCTAATCCAGATAGGAATGTGAAAATTCCTTTGTGGGCCCACACGCGAACCTTCCCCGAATCCAGAGGGGAAACCCACTCAGCTGGTCATCCTCCTCTTCCTTCTTCTTCCTCTCCTCCTCCTCCATCTTCTTCCTCTCTTCCTCCTCCTTCTTCCTCTCCTCTTCCTCCTTCTTCTTCCTCTCCTCCTCCTCCTCCTTCTTCTTCTTCCTCTCCTCCTCCTCCTTCTTCTTCTTCTCCTCCTCCTTCTTCTTTTCTCCTCCTCCTCCTTCTTCTTCTTCTCCTCCTTCTTCTTCTTCTTCTCCTCCTCCTCCTTCTTCTTCTTCTTCTTCTCCTCCTCCTTCTCCTCCTCCTCCTCCTTCTTCTTCTTCTCCTCCTCCTTCTTCTCCTTCTCCTCCTCCTCCTTCTTCTTCTTCTTCTTCTCCTCCTCCTCCTCCTCCTTCTCCCTCTTCTTCTTCTTCTTCTTCTCCTCCTTCTTCTTCTTCTTCTGCTCCTCCTCCTTCTTCTTCTTCTTCTCCTCCTCCTCCTTCTTCTTCTTCTTCTCCTCCTCCTCCTCCTTCTTCTTCTTCTCCTCCTCCTTCTTCTCCTTTTCATCCTTCTTCTTCTTCTTCTCCTCCTTCTTCTTCTTCTCCTCCTCCTTCTTCTTCTCCTTCTCCTTCTCCTTCCCTTTGTCCTTCTTTTTTTGCTTCTCCTTCTTCTCCTTCTCCTTCTCCTTCTCCTGTCTTTTCTGCCTTTTTGCGGGAGGAGCTTCTCCCAATCCGTCGTCCCAGGGCACAGGCTTATTCTTGAGCAGGATCCCTACGATGCATGCATTATAAATACATACATACATACATAATACCTTGTGCATTCCAGGTGTAGCTGAAGCCGCGGACCAACTCCTCCAAATCGCCTTTGCCCTGCATGTTGCACATTAAATAAATAAGTAAGTAAGTAAGTGAGCAAGCATATACCAGATCATGCTTGCAAAAGACGGCGTGGGGAATCTCCACACAATCAAAGGGCAGCACGTCTGCAGACCCGTTGATTTTAAGGAACAATTCCCCACGCGAATTTTTGAGAATGGCTTGCAGAGTCTTGGCAATGTGCTTCGTAGACATGCCAGAGTCAGAAAGTGATCCTACACGTTGACAAACGAGCAAAATGAGTTGAATTCCAAAGACATAACTACCAGTCAGCGCCTTCAACCTTAAAATTTTTCTCGGGCCGGTCTGAAATTTGAACGTGTGGAAAAAGGGTCGTGTTATTATCAAACTTTTGTGCAGAGATTTTATTAAGAGCATGACATTTCGAGAAGATGTAACAGCATTCCCGCTCTTTCCCCAGCTCAGAATGAGCGGGAATGCTATTCTTTTTTTCTGTACACAACAATCTGTGGAAAAAACTCTGCACAAAAGTTTGTGAAAAGCGACCGGCATGATTTTGCATTTCCTTCCTACGTACTCTCAACTCATGTCATCCCTTGCATGTTTCTGCTATAACGTGTTTGTTGAAGCTATAAATGTCATTTCCTAACATTGCACGACCCAGCTTAATCTATTTTTCACAAACCAGCAATTCGATGAAACTCGTTTTCGGACTGCTGTTTTGCAAACTTTTGTGCAGAGATTTTATTAAGAGCATGACATTACGAGAAGATGTAACAGCATTCCCGCTCTTTTCCCAGCTCAGAATGAGCGGGAATGCTATTCTTTTCTTCTGTACACAACAATCTATGGAAAAAACTCTGCACAAAAGTTTGTGAAAACCGACCGGCATGATTTTGCATTTCCTTCCTAGTACGTACTCTCAACTCATGTCATCCCTTGCATGTTTCTGCTGCAACGTGTTTGTTGAAGCTATAAATGTCATTTCCTAACATTGCACGACCCAGCTTAATCTATTTTTCACAAACCAGCAATTCGATGAAACTCGTTTTTGGATTGCTGTTTTGCAAACTTTTGTGCAGAGATTTTATTGAGAGCATGACATTTCGAGAAAATGTAACAGCATTCCCGCTCTTTTCCCAGCTCAGAATGAGCGGGAATGCTATTCTTTTCTTCTGTACACAACAATCTGTGGAAAAAACTCTGCACAAAAGTTTGTGAAACTGACCGGCATGATTTTGCATTTCCTCTTCAATATATTATTATTATTATTATTATTATTATTATTATTATTATTATTATTATTATTATTATTATTATTATTATTATTATTATTATTGTTGTTGCTTGGAGCTGCCTTGCGGGGGTGTCAGTAGAGCCTATCGTCAAATCTTCGTACTCCCCTCACGGGTGAGACGATGGAGGCACATGTGCAGAAATGCATTCGCCATTGACTGAGAAGCACTATTATTATTATTATTATTATTATTATTATTATTATTATTATTATTATTATTATTATTATTATTATTATTATTATTATTATTATTATTATTATTATTATTATTATTATTATTGAGTCTTTGGAGCGGAGCCGCGTCACCGAACGGCCCCGTGCTACCAATGGAGGCACATGTCCGACAGGATCAAAGGCCAATTGACTGATAAATCTATTATTATTATTATTATTGTTATTATTGTTATTATTATTATTATTATTATTATTATTATTATTATTATTATTATTATTATATAGCATAGTTTAAAGAGGGGAGTATAGATACTAGCTTTAGTATAACTAGCTAGTGTGTGTGGCCTTCTATCAGTGAGCCTTTCTCTGTCCTTTTTTTTTTTTAGTGATTCCCTCTAACGGGAAGCGCTGCCATTTTTTTCATGTGTATTTCAAACTTTAGGTATGCCATGCTGAGGGCTAGCAAGGCGCCGATATATGTGGCACACCGTGGTGGTGGCTACGGAGTCTTTGCTGATAATACCTTCCTCCTTCTTTTCAGCTTGGGCTCCTCGAACCAGGAGGAAAGTCTTTGCGTGCTGCAGATCATGCTGCATTTTCTGATCATTTCACTATGAAAATTGGGAGTTCCCTGCAAACAGGGATGCATCCAATTAAATTCATTAACGAATCGAGCAGGAATGCAATGCATCTCATCAACTCTTCATCGCAAGGGTTCAACAAGCTCGACGATGACACTTGCCGACCGAACGTGAAGGTAAATTATGTTAGTTGTTACATACATCCATGCAATGTAAGTTTTTGTTACGTGTGTTGTATTTTTTCTATAAATATTGTTGTAAATAATGTCAGGTCAGCAAGGGTACTCCTATTGTGACTGTCACCACCGCAATATCGAAAGATCAAGAGATTTTGCTCAGCTATGCGCCTAATCCAGACCTAGAGATAGCTACGCTGCCAAGCGATGCACATCCGGTCTGGTTGAAAGAGGCTGCCAAGGAAGGAGCTAAAATCCCAGTTTTCCTGTTCGAGACTGACATTGGTCATGTATGTTTCATCGTTCCTGAGAAAGAACATCCGCTTCCACTTAAGTCAATTTCCTTGCTTCATGAAGCAAAGGTTGAACTTTTAGCGTCGGTCAGCAGTATTAGTTCTGATGGAAAGCAACCGCTCTCCAGGTCATCATCTATTCCGCCGGAAAAAAAGAGGAAGCTTCTCGACAGCGTGTCCTCAATTTCAGATAGTCGCCGCACGCTTCTGCCCAGGGAAAGCTCGGACATTACAGTCATCACAGAAAAATCAAGCTTGAGTGATGCACAGGTAAAAAATAAATAAATGAAAATTATTACTGAGAAGATTCTTTTTTACAGGCAGGTGTTCCTGACGTTGATGCTAACCTCGACAGCTGGAAACAGTCAGACAGTTCTACTGTCACTACAGGATATGATGTTAGTAGCTGCAGCAGCTCTAGACTATATCTTCCTACTGGCTCCATGGTAATTTTTTTTCTCTACCTGTCTATGTTCATGCTAGTTAATGTTCATAAGCGATCTTGTTTGCGTAGAACGTCGACGAAGAGTGTTCAGATACGGATTCAAACGGTGATGCTGCATCTATCAACCCTGGATTGCTTCCTCCTCTGGTCGGCGTGGACGATGCGGAATTATCCAACGAGCTTCGATTGAACTTCGACGAGCTTATGGAATCGAATGAGCTGTTGTATAACATCATGAGATTATCACCAATTCCTTACAGCAGACCACGTAAGAATCCAACGCGCCCCTACACGATGAAAAGTCGCACGAAAGGTGCAGTGAAGCTTCAGAGACCGTCTGCGCTCCAAAAACTGTTGGGGATTACCTTCGCCGACTTGGACAGGGAAGTTAAGTCTGTCTGCTGCAAAAAGTGGAAGTGTTATTCATTTATCGACACGCGTGATGTGCTTTACACGAGAGCGAAGAATGCGTCATCGTCTCTCAGTGAGCTTTATTCTTGGGCAGCTTCGCAGCTTGAATCGTTTCAAACAAAAACTGGATCGTTTCAGTATATGTATTTAACGGAGGCTGTGTGCAAAGTAGCCTGGCAGCGTATCTACGGGATCGGTGATAAAGTTTTGTCAAGAGCACACAAACTTCTTGCAAATAACACGAAGGTTTTGACAAAAAGCTACTCAACCGTTCCTGAAACAGAAGATGTGGTAGCAGTATTACTCTGCGAGAACTTCATGGAGAGTTACCCGGAGATATGCAGCGACGGAATATGGAGGATGCAAGAAATGGCTCAGGACGCAGGAGTCCAAAACTATGTTCGCGAGAATTGGAAAGATATGTGCCTTCGGTTTGGTTGTTCGAAACGAGTTGATCCAAATAATCCTCCGACAGACAATACGATCAACAAAGTTTGGCGCATGGATTTTCCGCACGTCAAGTTTGTCAGAGGTATTATGCATATTTTCGTTATCATTACTTATTACAGGTTTGTTTTGCAGAAGGAGATTTCTCAAAATGCGAGATCTGCACAGAGCTTGCTGCTGATCATTCTAACGGTTTCAGGACTGAAGTAGAAGCTCAAGAATGGCGTCGCCGTAGCAGGCTTCATCACAAAATTCACAGGGCGTGCCGCGTTGCCAGCATGCAGCGCAAGAAGGCAGCACCAGCAGATTTTGCTGCCACAGTCATATCAGCCGATATGAAACCGCCAGTGAAGATCCCATCTTGCCGCCGCGCCGCGAAAGATTTCAAAGGAAAAATTGTGTTTCGCCTTTGCGTTGGAATCAATACCTGCTACACTACCGATACGCATTTTATTCTGACGTACCTTGAAGGCGCGGTAGAACACGGCGCGAACAGCAACATTACTATGCTTGCCGCACTTTTACATTGGCAACTTTGGAACCCTCGCACAATGCAAGCGTGGAAATTATATCTTGAGTGGGACGGAGCTGGTGATAACACCGCGTGGGCGATGCTGGGTTTCCTTGGGCTCAATGTCGTTGACAGAGGAATCCGTTTCCAAGTAGAGTCACATCGCAAGCCACCAGGGCACGGGCACGATGGAGATGATCAGGAATTTCGAGTTATGGATATCGGGTGGAAGAGCACCTTCCTGACAACTAACATCGCTCAAGCGTTATTACAACTCATTCTTGCATTCAAGAAGCAGCACAAGAAGAGGCATGTGCTGGTTGTTCTCGGATGTAACTACGACTGGATGACTCATTTTAGCCCGTGTATGAACAAGAGTTTCAAAAACTACAACAAACCCTTGGCATATAGAATCACCAAGAAAGATCCTGACGCTTTGCCGACTGTAGAGATCGCTACTTGGGGAGACGCACAGGATTTTCATGGAGTGCGTGATGATCCCAGAGGAGAACCGATCAATTTGTTTATCGGACGCCCCGGTAATAATATTATCTATCTTTCTCTTTCTCTCTCTCTCTCTATATATATATATATATATCTCTCTCTCTTTCTCTCGTTCTATCTATCTATCTCTCTCTCTATTTATGACAGCGACCGACATGCCTCCCAAGCTTCCAGTCGGCTACTTCGTCAATCCGCGCCTGAAGAAGGATATTCGTGCTTTGGCTACTAAATACCCAGGGCCGGATGAGCGAGCACATGTGGAGGAAATGTTAGCAGGTGGAAATTTGACCAGAGTAGAGGTGGATGGAGATTACTTCGAAGGCGGCCTGCCCGGCCGTCCTGCTCATATGTCCTGTGTCGATGCAAAAGGCAAGGAATGGAGAGCAGAATTTCGATTGATCGACGAGCTACCTGTAAATTGGATGGAGTTGCCTCAAGAACGACAGGAGAAAATGAACGCACTTACGCGTTTGACCGATGAAGAGCTGCTGTCCTTACCACGCACTTATTTTGTTAATGAAGGACGTCCTCCAGCTCACCCGAGATGGCGTGGTGCAAGACAGCTTACTAGCGAAGAAAAGCAGGAGCAGGATTTAGCATTTGGAAATGCTTCTGAGCCTTGGCGGAAAATTCTCACGTTGCTAAGATCGTCAGAGGAAAAAAAGCAATTTGCGTCCAAGCAGATGGTAGTTAGCGAATTGAAATCATGGATGAGAATGCATGGTGTTGCAACGCAAAACTCCGATCGGAAACAGTTCAAGAAGGCAGAGCTTATTGAACAAGCGTGGAACCATTTCGAACGATGCGACTGTGGGTTCCCTGAGGAAGAAGAGCTTGGTGCTGCTCAGCCTGCAGAACCAGTGGCAGATTCAGAGGATGACTTATCTGATACTTCATCTTCCAGTTCATCAACTGACTCATCGTCTGATCGATCTTCTGGTTCAGAGGAAGAAAAGCATGGTATTAGTTTTCTTCTTCTTCTTCTTCTTCTTCTTCTTCTTCTTCTTCTTCTTCTTCTTCTTCTTCTTCTTCTTCTTCTTCTTCTTCTTCTTGTTCTTCTCCTCCTTAACATGATGCTATCCATATTGTAGATGATTCAGATCGCTCCGACGCAAGTTGGAGAATGCGTAACTCAGGAATCCGTTTGCGCGGACGTCGCCGCGCACGTCGTGCTGCGGGTGGACGTGGACGTGGACGTGGACGTGGTCGTATGTGATTATTTTTTTTGAATGAATTTTTCTGGGTCCGACTTTTTCATAATGGTTTTTGTCTAGGGCAACTGCAACTGTAACGCTTCTTCTAAAAACTGAAATTAGAAATTTGTTTAACTCTGATAATGCACCAGAATCTGATGTGAAGCGTCCTCCCTCCGACCCATTCCCCCCCCCCACCCCCCCCCCCTCCCCCCTCTACGTACCAGCGTACGTCACAGCGGGCAAACAGAATTTTTTGAAGGTAAAACCATGTCTTAATATAGTAAAATGCTTAATATAAGCAAGAATAAACAGTAAAAGCAAATTCTGCATGTTCGGCATTGTTATCATCATAGATTCATGGTAGCCGGGACTACGAAAAAGTAGAAAAATTACCGTGTCGGACCGGTTCCTGCCCACCTCTGAAGATGAAGTTAAAGTGTATTACAATTAATAAAAACATATTTTAATATTATTTTTATATGTTCTGCAATCAGGGAATTCATTTCCTTTCATTTCCACACGTTTTCAAAAAAGTCCATATACTTCATGGAAAATTTCGGAAAAAGGGATACCCCCAAGATTGTCGAATGTTTAGTTATATTATTGATAAAGCTTATCAATACCAACCATGTTGTGCTTTAAATTGGGATTTCTATCAATTACCCCCCGGAAAAACATAGGCTCAGAGTTAGAAAAATGTGTTCTGATAAGCCACGCAAGATCTCTGGAAGTTGTCCAGATCCAGTTATCATGGAAAGCCATGTATGATACCATCTGCGCTATCTTACCTGCATGAGAATCACAAAGCCCCTTTCCATGATACGAGGCCCAAAAATTCCACTCAGCCGAAGTCAGCCATGATGCTTAATCAGGATAAGACTGAACTCGGCTAAGGAATGTCTTTGTTTATAATGTTTCCTACCTCCATCCGACCAAAGTCGCAACTTAGTCAACCGGCCCCCGTACAACTTCCTCACCTTCCTTTCCAAAACATCAGAAAGAGACTGCCTAAAAAAGAAGTAGTCATATTTCCTTCTTTTTCATCTTTGTGCGGGAGTATGTCAACATAAAGTCTGCTGATTCCTCCCAACCCATCACCCATCATTAATACCGAGATATTATCATTACTATCTTCAGTCTTTCCCCCCTACACTCATTCTGGAAAAATCCATTACAACAACGACGAAGGAAAGATCATTCCTAGCTGCTTCTATGTCTTCATCAAAGAAATGAGAATTTTCTTTGGCCAGAAAATGATGTTTAGCTTTTTTCAAGTCATCCAATAACTGATTTTTCTCAGTCTCAGCTTCCTCTGAAAGCGCTCTGTTTTGGCTATGAAGCTCTTGCTCTTTCTTTTGTAATTCCGCCAAGTGTTTAATTTTGTTACAATGGTCACCACAAATGGGACACTTGTTCCACAGTTTTGTGTCACGATGCTCGATCCACAACTGTTTGTGGAAACGTGTCCATTCGGAACGAGGCGGTGCAACAACTATCTGCTTCAGCTGGGACGCAGGGAAGAGAAGGAACTGACCAATCTGTTTGCTCCAAAAAGTCCGGAGCTCGGGAAAAGTAGACCCGCTTTGGGCGTGACTTCTTGCAGGCGTCCTGAGTATATCAATATTAATATTAACATTAATACATCCCAATCGAAATGAAAGAGATTATATCAATATTATTATCAACATTACATACATCAAAACGCACACAGCTTAATGCTTGCCCGACTGGTTAACTGAGCTACAACCTTGAGGCACGACAAAAAAATCGTAACTCAAACTTGTAGCTTAAAAATTGGTGGCCGCAACTGGCCGTAATCAAGTCAAATGATCAAGTAATAATAACAATAATAATAATAATAATAATAATAATAGTGCTTCTCTGTCAATGGCTGATGCATTTCTGCACATGCGCCTCCATCGTCTCACCCGTGAGGGGAGTACGAAGAATTGACGATAAGCTCTAATGACACCCCCGCAAAGGCAGTTCCAACACTTCCAGACGGGCCGGTATGTTCAATGAAAATACTGGTCCAGAAATAGACCGGTATGTTCAATGAAAATACTGGTGGCACCGACGGGAATCGAACTGGCGACAGGGCCCAGATGGTAGAACTTGACCACTGGGCTATCACGGTGTCAATAATAATAATAATAATAATAATAATAATAATAATAATAATACTATATCTGAGGCGTACTGATGCAGCTAATGGCATATCCTCAACGGACATAAGCCTCCAATACCCTTGTTCGAGGTCCTCCACCCCCCCGTGTCAGTCTCTCGCCTGATGATCGGGGCCACCGATGGAGCTCCTGAGGGCAAGACTGCACTAAGCCGAGGTTATTCCGCAGTCCCAGCAACCTCTTGCAAGACGTCACCGAATGTGCAAGTGCATACACCAAGCGCGGTTGCTAGAGCTGCCTCGAAACCCCACCCATAACAATCTGGTGTCTGCTGGGTCCTGGGCTATCAACCAGCATATGCGGAGTTTAAGATCTTTTACGCGCGCAACGACCCTCCTCCCCAGCATCTACCACCAAAGGGTTATGAGTTGGCGTCACAGTTTAACGCCTTGAGGCCATTGGGCTGGAACTCTGTTTAGCAAGTGTGACTAGGTTTTTTCATCGGGATTTCCCTCAAATATGTCACAGTCAACACTCCAAGGCAGATTTACTATATCTGAGGCGTACTGATGCAGCTAATGGCATATCCTCAACGGACATAAGCCTCCAATACCCTTGTTCGAGGTCCTCCACTCCCCCGTGTCAGTCTCTCGCCTGATGATCGGGGCCACCGATAGCTCCTGAGGGCAAGACTGCACTAAGCCGAGGTTATTCCGCAGTCCCAGCAACCTCTTGCAAGACGTCACCGAATGTGCAAGTGCATACACCAAGCGCGGTTGCTAGAGCTGCCTCGAAACCCCACCCGTAACAATCTGGTGTCTGCTGGGTCCTGGGCTATCAACCAGCATATGCGGAGTTTAAGATCTTTTACGCGCGCAACGACCCTCCTCCCCAGCATCTACCACCAAAGGGTTATGAGTTGGCGTCACAGTTTAACGCCTTGAGGCCATTGGGCTGAATAATAATAATAATAATAATAATAATAATAATAATAATAATAATAATAATAATAATAATAATAATAATAATAATAAGCGGCTTAAAAACACAAGAAACAGAAAAAAAAACCCTGAAGGACTCGCACTCATGCTTGCATTCAACCCCTGGACAGACGCATGATGAAGGGAGACCCCGAAGCCTTTTGCGTACATAACTCAAAAAGCAACACTGGAAATCATGCCAATCGCCGAGAAGCTTCTGGTAATAAGAAAAAACTCAACATTCTTCTTTAAACGAAAAGGCTGCTCGCTGAGGCTGGGGCTGATCTGGAATTGAACTGCCTTGGGCTTCAACTCCATTTGGATTGGAACGCCAGCCAAGGACCTCACCCCTGAACACGTATGTGACACCCCGCGACCATTCAACCGCTGCACGTGATAAGAAGGCGGCATGCAATTTTCACACATCCATACGTCGTCATCCCCTGCTTCGTACGCCCTACGCAGCTGATCCTGTGTGCGACGCATCTTCTGCTTCGGCTCATGCGTAAATGCCTCCCCCGTTCTGATTGCGGTTGCTATTGCTGGCAACACAAAAGAAAAATAGCTGGCACAATAATTCTCGTTCACCTTCCCGTCCGTAATATATTGCACAAACTGGTGCCCGCTCTTGATCCTTCGATCGTGGGTAGGGTGATTCTTCTCAAGGTAGGAAATTATGCCAAGGGAATCCATGCCAAGGAAAAGAGCAATAGGATCGTACTCGACAGGGGTACTCTCAAATGACAGGCAAGCGAAAGAGCGCAGCAAGACTCCTTCATTTTCAACCACGACGCAGATATCTCTGACAACTTAAACAGGGCTTGCACTTCTCCAAGAATGGAACGTACGTGGGGCGGAACAGTAGCGGGTGTGAGGACGGGTATGCCTTCAATATCCTCCAGTACCCTAACGACCAAAGCAAACCCCCACTTGGCTAGCTCAACAAACGGATCGCCTGGGTCGCCGTACAGACGGTTGAAGGTGCCTGGGCCCAAAGAGGCCAAGAGAGAGTCCACTTGCTTTTAGGGCGAGGAGGAGGGCGCATCTCCTCTCTGTCCTCCAGAGAAAAAGCCACGTGAATGCCGTCTCTTGCATCTTCTGAGATAGCAAAGGAGAAGCATGAAGAAGAAGAAGAAGAAGAAGAAGAAGAAGAAGGAGGAGGAGGAGGAGGAGAAGGAGAAGGAGAAGGAGAAGAAGAAGAAGAAGAAGAAGAAGAAGAAGAAGAAGAGGAAGAAGAAGAAGCAGGAGGAGACGAGCCGCGAGGTCGCTTGTTCCGCAGTGCTTCCAAAGCAGCTGCAGCCTGTGAAAATAAGCACACAAAAATAATAAAGCCTGACAAGAAAAGGGACTCAGGCACAAGCAAATGATTAACTCACCATACGCTCGTACTCGAGCTGTTGCGCACGGCGTTTGATAGCCTTTTGGACTGCTTTCAGTTGCTTGACCATGTGTTCCTTCACAACCAAAAAAGAGGCAAGAGAAGATGAAAAAGCAAAAAAAAAAAAGGTGAGAAGTTGTGAAGACAGGAACACATAGTTACATCCACGTGTGAGTTTGTTTGCAAGAGCAGATTAGGCAAACATAACTGTGACAAGTTTGGAAAGATGGAGACAGTTTGTGTCTGAGGGAGATAGCGATTTTCGACGGAGACAAAACGGGAGACAGTTTTTTTTGACGGGAGAGAAAACGGGAGACAGTTTTTTTGACCGGAGACAAGAAGAGTTTTTTTGAAGAGCAGGGTGGACCGGCTGATGCTGGAAAAAAACACGTAAATTATGTCATTTTTTGCAACTTCGACGCGCAATAAAAGCGATTCGTTGACGAGTTGTAGAGTTATCAAGAAAGTATCTCCCATTTATCTCCCAACAACCTCCAACCTACCTCTCATGTCTGCGGACTCGAATATTCCAAGTATTTCAGTCGGAGGTACTGAAATCTACCGCAGATATGTGTCACACATACATTGGTTCTTTTTTTTTGTTGCTTTTTGTTGTGCCAGCTCCTTGGAGTGGGAAGTCGGCATCGACAAGACACCTGTTGGCGTCTTTTGGCAGCCAAGTCTGGCCGCAGCCACCACCTCTCCTCTTGTCAAAGAAAACAATCGTGAAGTTGCACAGGAGGAAGCTCCTGAGGAATTTCGCTCTCGGTTGCGCCTTCGATGCGCTTGTCTTCCTGGGGAGCTGCCCCTGGTGTGCGCCTTCAACGAACGGAAGGAGAAGATTGAAGCTGTCTACAACCTCAACGGTGTCCTTTTTCATTTAGAAGAGCGAACTACGGTGGTAGTAAATGGCAAAAAGTGGCTAGCACTGGAGGTATGTTTATCTTGATATCTGCTATCGAACGCGTGTTTGAATGATAATGATTTTTTTTTTTTTTTTTTTTTTTTTTTTTGTTGAATTTTACCAGGTGGTGAGATGCACCCCATACATCCTCCGACGCGTGGCATCACCCCAAAAGAAGTTGGGGTTTTGGCGAGGAAGGTGCTAGCCCTTTTGGTTGTCAAGTCACCGATGTCCCGCGCCATTCGCTTTTGCGAGGTTTCCATCTCGATGATCAGTGGGTACCACTGGATTGGTGGATGTGGATTGTCTTCCCACGCAAGCGTCATCGCTCTATTCTGGATGCCTTCAAGCAGCCTGACACCCTTCCCGTGGCTGCCAGGCTTTTGGCGGTTGTCAAGCACGTCGAGGAAAACAGATCGTTTGAATACATCGTCTTTGCTTTCGTTCGTCAGCCTGGTTTTATTGATGTTTCAACCTGCGCCAAGGACTATATTCACTCCGTGTTTCCTGAATCCGTGCAACAGCTATTGAATGCATTACCGGAAGCGAAAGAGTGGACGGATGAAATCCTAAGATCAAGGAGAGGCAGCTGGCTCTCATTGCTCGAGTCGTGAAGAATGGGCGGGAACATCATAAGCCTGTGGGAGCTGAGCAAGCTCAACAACTATTGAATGACAAGCCAATTTCTGAATCAGCTTCAGCTTCCACCAATCAACAGTTACCATTTTCAGAGCTGGCTTCTCAGGAAGTAGTACAACTCAAGGCTCAGTTGGCGGCATTGAAGCAATGTCTTGATGAAACCGGGTCGAAATTGACGACGGAGAGGGACAAGTACCAAAAGCAGGTGGCTGCTGCAGAGGACAAGGCGGTCAAAAAAGATCAAGACATCGTGATTTTGAAGACCAAGTTAACTGCTGCAGAGTCCAAGTTAACTGTTGCAGAGAAGGAGGGGGAACGACACAAGAAATCTTTTCTTGACGCAAACGTTCAGTTGGCTACGCTTAAGAATGAAGTCACTGAGCACGAGGAAAGCGCAAAGGAGACTGCAAAGGCAATTAGTGAGCTGAAGGCCAAGATCAAAAGCGAACAAAGGGTATTTCATTTCTTATCATAATCATGCAATCGTTGTGAACGTTTCATTCTATGTAGCTCAAAAACCATGCTGTAAGTGATAAAAAGGCTGCATCTGCTGAAAAAAAAAGTGGAAAAGGAGGTAATTTATCTGTTTTCTGACATTGTTGACTTTTTGAGTGTTTTGCATTGCAGTTGAAGGACGCCAACAAGACAGTCAAGCAACTCGAGCAGGAAGTAGTGACCTTGACTGCTGAACGTGACACTGCTAAGGAAATGCTTGAGACTTCACAGGTTGCAATGAAGGAGAAAGATAAGGAAGTTCTCTCGCTCAAGGCTAAGTTGAAAGTGGTGAAACAAATGAATCTAGCTTGGGCAGGAAAAGGCTTTTGTTTGCTGTCATTCTTTCTCATGCAATTGATTATTCAGGTTCCGGCAAAAGACAACGCCACAGCGAAAGCGAGTCCGATTCTTCTGCTTGCAGTGATGAAGAATCCGATGATAATAATTGCATGAAGCTTCAAAGCCCAGCTGTTGATAAGCGCAAGAAACACAAGAAACAGAAAAAGCATGGTTGCCGTCATAGCCATTGAACATCACCGGATCATATATATATGTGTATATATACATATATATACTATGTATAAGAATGCCAACCAACTGGTTGCTTGTTTAATTATTTTAAATTAAACGTTTTTGAATCATAATATTATTGGAAAAAATCAATTTCAGATATATAGTCTGGTGTGCTGGTGGTATGTTACACTTGCAACTTGAAAGTCACGGTTACAAAAATATTCATTCCGTAAACAATACTTAACAGTCACCAAATATTCAAATTTTGAATTTTTAAATAAAATATAATAAAATTATTATAGTTTATCAATTTAGAATATATATGAATATGATTTTATGGGAAAAAACAAGCAAGAACGAGTCGGGAAAGTATGGGAGATAATTGTAGACTAAACCAGGTAACTGACCTTTTAACAGTTAGAAAATTTGAAAATTCAAAAAAATTCAACAAAAGTGATTGAAATCATCAAAATCTACCCTAATCTTTTATGTTTTCATTATAAAATCAAAGTATATCTGTCTGCTTCGAGTCTTTTCATCCTTCTACTCGTGTACAGTAATAATAGACTTGAAAAAACAGTTAACCGTTACCCAACATTCAAATTTTGAATTTTTTTAGATAAAATTGAAAAAAATCATTATTATAATGTATAAAAATAAAGAATATATGTATGATTAGGTGTGAAAAACCAAGCAAGAACTAGTCAGGAGAGTGGGGGAGATAAACGGGTGATAGAAATCTGTGACCGACCGTTTAACGGCTAGAAAATTCAAAAATTCAAAAATTTCAACAAAATTTATTGATTATGTTTCAACACATCATAATCTTTGATTTTTTCAATAAAACGAGTGTTTTTTTATATTCATAAAAGATCCAAACTTGTGTCGAAACTTGTTGTTCATCCTGTCGTTCTGCTCTGACACCAAACACGAACAAGACAACGTCCCTCTGGGTGTAGGTGCCAGCTTTCTTCGGTTCTTGGAGACACTCTCCAAGGGGTCCAGCGCAACGGCGCTTCAAGGCTTCATAACCTATTGACTTACGATATACCGAAGAATGACTTTAATGATTATACCATGTCCAGCAGTGACGGACGATTGAAACGGATGGTTGTAATTAGGAACGGAAGAATGACTGGACACATTTTGTGGGGGCAGATATACCCACTCGATCCACAAAGGTGGATTGGCATTATTTGTTCTGATACGGGATCTAACAGTATAACCCGGTCAAATACATGTATATATTAGTTACCAGTGTTACCTAACAATAATCACCAGTCGTCCATAGTCGCTGGTCGACTTTCCTTCGTTGGATGCCACTGTCACGGTTAAGTTCAAGCGGTCACGAGTCATTACTCACTCCTGAGAGTGGGCAAGTATTTATCATCTGTGACCTTTACTATTGAATAGTTGCAGTGCGTCACGGTGTCGCCGACGGTGTTTCAACTGTTCTGTTTCGAGTCCTGCGTCTGCAGTGTTCGTGTGATCAATGCTCAGTGTGTCAAGCACAACATACGACAGCACAACAACCAACGGGGGCCCACACACACACTGTCTATCAGTCAAGGTGGAAGTTGACTCCCCCCCCCCCCCCTCCCCCCCACCCACTCTTTGCTTGGGCTCGTAAAGCCTTGCTGAGTTCCCTTGCAAGCCAGTCGACGTATGTGTGTGCACTCTGGCAATATAATACAGGTGACACCACACTCGTTATTAATAGTCTGCCACGGTCTGTTACCTGTACACCCCTGTCACCCGCGTATACAGCAGAGGCTCGGAACGGACGGTATGAAAAGGTTTTGAAGTCAATGAGCTATATAATGGCAATACTTACCGTTCCGGTGTCGGTTATCCTTGGTCTGAAGTCTACGGAGTCCCTACTTTAGGTATTCCACAGTCTTCATATCGTTAGTACAGTTATCTGTTATTAAATATCGTACTACCGTAACAGTAGTACTACTGTGACACTTAAAAATGGTTTTTCTTTGACAGTCTAACTAGTACTTCTGTCGACGTCTGACAGTACTTCCTGTTTCGTAACCATGCAAAGGGGAGTCATGCAACCCCCATGAGACTAGTTACGAACTCTTGTAGACCTTAGTTGAACTTATTTTTGTAGTTCGTGAGCCGGTCCTTCAAGTAGTCCTGCTTCTGGTTTGTCTTTAGGGGTTTTGTTTCGAATTCCGTAAAGAGACTTCTTTAAATTTCCTATCAAACTATTAGTAAGTGGTCACGCAAGTGCCAACTAACAGCTATTTGCCTTTGCAACTCTGCACAGTCTGTCAGACTGTAAGAGGACCAAAATTGACAAGTTCTGGGCAGTGCAACAACATGTACGTGAGCCCCCCCCCGCCCCACCCCCCTCTCTTCGTATACGTATTTATTGAGAGAGTAATGTTTTATGATTGAACTAGGGACGTCCACGTGAAAAATATAGCTAGTTTCCGCTGCTGTTTTTGGGTGTTGTTGCTCTGACAAGGTACCGCACGGTATCGTGTGGTGCCGTTCGAATTTTCCAAACAAAACAAAACAAAACAAAACAAAAAGTTCATAGGAGGAAAAAAAAAAAAAAAAAGTGAGGGGGGTTGTGTGCGCAGTGGTTTGGCTCGACTAGCTTGGGGACTCTTACCTTTCAAAAAAAAAAAAAAAAAAAAAAAAAAAAAAAAAAAAAAAAAAAAAAAAAAAAAGTGAGGGGGGTTGTGTGCGCAGTGGTTTGGCTCGACTAGCTTGGGGACTCTTACCTTTCTGCTGCTATTCGCCTCTCAAGAGCAGCTATCCTGGCCTGGAGCTTGAGACAATATACTTGTATTTACGACTTATTCTTACATTTTTACTTTTACTTTTATTTATCTTTCGGTTGCTATTTGTCTCTCAAGGGCAGCTATCCTAGCCTGCAGCTTGCGAATCTGCGCTTGCGCCTGCAGACATTCGTACATACATACATACATACATACATACATATATTACATAGATACATACATACATAGATACATAGATACATAGATACATGCATACATGCATACATACATACATACATACATACATACATGTATGTGCGTATGTATGTGTGTATGTATGTATGTATGTATGTATGTATGTATGTGTGTATGCACGCATGTATGTCCATTATGCATGTGTGTATGTTGCATGTATGTATGTATGTATGCATGTATGTATGCATGCATGTATGTATGTATGTATGTATCTATGTGTGTGTGTGTGTGTGTGTGTATGTTTGTATGTATGCATGTGTATGTATGTGTGTATTTATGTATTTATACTTGGTCTGCTCGGTCGGTGAGTGCTGCAGCGGCAGCAGTCTGAGAGGAAGCAGACGCGAGAGGTGCAGCTAGATAGATAGATAGATAGATAGATAGATAGATAGATAGATAGATAAATAGATGGACCAGCTGTAGACAGATCTGACTCAACGCCCGACCTGCTACCTGCAGACATGACATATAAATATGTTTGGTCTATGAGCTCTGCATGTCTAAGGACATAGATAGATAGATAGATAGATAGATAGATAGATAGATAGATAGATAGATAGATTAGATAGATTAGATAAATTGATAGATTGATAGATAGATAGATAGATAGATAGATAGATATATAGATAGATAGATAGATAGATAGATAGATAGATAGACTCATAACTCATAACTCATAACTCAACTCATAACTCATAACTCATACTCATACTCATACTTATACTCATACTTATACTTATTAAGACTTATACTTATACTTAAACTTACACTTATACTTATACTTATACTTATAACTTATAACTTATAACTTGTATGTATACGTATACTTATACTTATACTTCTACTTCTACTTCTACTTCTACTTCTACTTACTTCTACTTCTACCCATATGTATACTTATACTTATACTTATACTTATACTTATACTTAATACTTATACTTATACTTAATACTTATACTTAATACTTATACTTATACTTATACTTACACTTATACTTATACTTATACTTATACTTATGTACTTATACTTATACTTATATACTTATACTTATACTTATAAGACGTGTCTCAAAAGAAAATGCTCTCTTTTGATTATCTTTCTCTATGGGAAGAAGACCGAGATGGCTGGGTTAATTCACGTGCATACACTCCAGGGCACTTGTAGTTGCAAACTATTGCAAATATGCTACGGTTTACCTCCTACATCAAGACAGACAGAATGTGATAGAATGTTGCGAAAGTCAGAATAAAGTCTGATACCTGAACCTCGTATTCTTTGATTTCAGTCCCTAGCGGATTGGAGCAGGGATATATTTAATGGCGCATATATCTATCCATAAGCTCTCTGATGCGACCTGATTTCGTTCTTATCTGCCTTGTTCGCGAGGTAAACAAAAAAAAGTTAGCATTTTTCTGACTAAGAAAGCACCAGAATCAATTCATTTTGCTTTTCCCGCGTTATTGTCCAGCGACACTGAGTTCGATCTGTACTATAATCCTTCAGTGTCCATGCAAGTTAGAAATGCTGAATTTGCTTTATCATCTATGCCCACGCATTTGGTTGGGACAGAGAGATCTTATCTGTCAGGCGGCGGGGTGTTTGGGGGTGTGTCACTTCTTGAGTCTGGAGATCTGAGATTTCTAAGCTGGAAAGGGCTTGAGGCCTGGGGTGCGATGGCCCGCAGAACAACGCAGGCTCACCTTGGAACATCCCTCCATATGGACACCCCGAGACATT
>WBZZ01000760.1:0-17500 GCA_019918135.1 Paulinella micropora
GTTGGTTGTAAACATTAACATTAACTCTGCTAGTCTTCTTCCCTCCTTTCTTAGGCTTAGGCTCTTCCTCTTCTTCCTCGCTTTCGCTCTCACTCTCACTCTCCTCTTCCACTTTCTTTTTTACCACTTTCTTCGCCTTCTTCTGCTTAGTCTTTAATTTAATACCCTCAACCCGTTGGGCAACGATATCCGAACTGCTCTCCTCACTTATCTCACCGTCCCGCCCATCAATGAGGTCCTTCGCCAACTGTTTTCTTAGTAATGTGGTCCATCTTTTCGTCATTGGTCATTTCTTTCGCATTCTTAGCCTCTTCCTCCGCTAGTAATTCCCTCGCCCTCTCAATCTTTCTTTGCCTCGCATACTGTTTCTTCATTACAGTAGCTTTTTCAAGGTTCTTTATGGCAATCTCTCTATTACCTCTTGGCATTCTCGGTTGTATATCTAACCAAAAATAATTTTTAATCGGATTAATTATTATCCAATTTATATAGCAGAGACTTCGCCTCCGCACCTCCACGAGTTTTGGTGAAGCACGGTTCAGATGTCACAATATAAGTCGCTATTAGGCCTTAATGAGCTGGCCGTCGATAGTCTGGACATAGCCAATCTTGATTTAACGAACACAAACATAGTGGGCTTATACACAGATAGGGTGCCAGAAGATGCTGACCCCGTAAATCTTTATTACACTGACGGACGATTTGATGCGAGGTTGGCTTTAAAATCAACAACAGACATTAAAGAAGGAAAAAATCTATACTACACAGAGCAACGAGTGAGGGACAATGACGAGGTTAAAGCCTCAACTCAACACCGCTCTAATACTTCTAATCCGCACCAAACCAGTTTATATAATCTCATAGACACTAACATATCCGCACCAACGGTCGGGCAATACTTAACTTATAACGATGTGGATGGTAAATGGAGAAATACAACCATTGGTTCAATTGACACACTATCCGATGTAGTCATAACCGCACCAATCGCGATGAATAGTTATCTCACATATAATACGGTAAACTGGGTAAATAAAACATTTCCAATAAATGTGGATGAATTCGGCAATATTAGTATGGGCGGTAATTTGAATATAACAGGAGTTAATTTACTAAATACGAAAGATGTTGATACTTGGATATCTGAGCACGAAGACAATAATGATAAAGTGTCCGCGGACGGCTCAATTAATACACACAGCGATGTGCTAACTACAGGCACACCCGCCGATGATCAACTTCTTATTTATAGCACAGGACAATGGAGAAACACAAACTCACCTTTTCTTAGATTGGATGGCCTCGCAATGATGATAGCGGATTTAAATATGGGCGGATTTAACATAACAAATGTCGGTAATGTTGATGGTATTGATGTTTCTGCCCTTGATAGTTCCGCGGTTAAATTAACAGGAGACCAAACAATAACAGGGAATAAAACATTTACTACTTATGTGGGGGTAAAAGACTCAAATCCATTAAATACAGGTAAGTTATTTTTCAATTACAACAATAATATGGGTTCTATTTATTCGTCGGAGGCAGGTGGGGCGAAGGGCTATCCATTATCTTTTGTAGGCTCGTCCATACTTTTTGCTCCAACAACAGGGGGCGGAATGACATTGACAAATAATGTTTTAAATTTTAACAGCACAACGGCAATCAGCGGACTTCCAGCACCATTCTATGACAATGATGCTTCAACAAAAGCATATACCGATACGAAACTAGCCAAGGACGGAACAACGGCTATGACGGGCAGTTTAAATATGGGAGGATTTTCAATAACAAATGTAAATTTGGTTGATGGTATTGATGTTTCGGCTCTTGATACCGCAGTCGTCAAACTAACAGGAGACCAAACCATAGCAGGAACCAAAACATTCAGCAACATAATAAATGCTAGTGCGGGGATTGATATGAAAAGTCAAAGCATAACAAATGTGAATCAACTAAATGGTAGGTCTATCACAACTTGGCTATCAGAGCACGATACGAACACGGCGAAAGTGTCGGCAAGTGGAAGTATTGATACACATAGCGATGTTATTATAACAACGGCATCAGATAATCAACTACTCATTTATAGCACTGGGCAATGGAGAAATGTGGCATCACCCTTTCTTAGATTAGACGGCACTGCTAGTATGACGGGAGGGCTAAATATGGGAAACCAAAGCATAACAAATGTAAATCTCGTTGATGGTGTGGATGTTTCTGTCCTTGATACTTCGGCAGTTAAAACCTCAGGAAACCAAACCATAGCAGGAATTAAGACATTTAGTAGCGCCCTTGAAATAACTGGAAATTCAACGAATGCGACAACAAAAGGAACATTCGTGGTTTTTAACTCCACAGCCAATATCGGGTCAATTGCTAGTTTGGATATGAAAACAGCGACATATTACAACTTTGAAATTTCTGCCAAAAAAATAAGTTTTATTATTGATGGGACAATCGTCTGTTGGTTAAATGCTTCGGGGCTAGATTGTAATAGTAGCAAAATAGCCAACCTTGGAACTCCGACATTATCAACGGACGGAGCGAATAAAAGTTATGTTGATACTAATTTCGTGGGACTAACAGGAGACCAAACCATAACAGGAATTAAGATATTTAATGGAACAAGAAATGATGTAAAAGCACTGACCTTATTAAGCCAAGCCGATTTTAATAATGTGGATATCATTAATGGTGGAAATATAACATATAATGGGGCGAGGATATTAAACCAAAACGGAGGAGACATATTCTTTTCACAGACGACGGGTGATTACCAATATTTCTTATTTACTCTAAATACTGCTACAAGTGGAACCGCGAACCAACGAGGCTACCTATTCACGAATGTAGCATCTGATGTAAAAGGGGCGGGACTTTATATTTCAAAACTTTTGGACAATAAAAGTGCTTCGTCTGACATTGTCCGTTTTAACAATGCTGGCGGTATGTGATTTTATGGTGCTTTGGATATGAATTCAAACAATATAACAAATGGAGGAACAATAACAGGAACGACAATTACTTCAACCGCGGGTATATCAACAACAACAGCAACCGCGAGTGGATTAATAACGGCAAATGCGGGGATATCAACAACAACGGCAACCGCGAGTGGCCTACTAACAGCGACAGGAGGTTCTAGCATAGTTATACAAGGAAATACTAATGGAGGTAATACACGCGGAATATTTTTGTGGGACACTGGCGATACAAATTATGGTATTTATATGGCTTCAAATGGAGGAGGTGCAAATACCAGAAGTCTAGCGGGAGGGTCTGCGGTTGCTGGCAATGATTTTACTTCCTTTGCTGTTAGATTTAGGGTAAGTAATGTTTCAACCGACGGATTTATATGGGAGAACTCATCCGAACAATTGTTAATGTCATTAAACGGAGCCAACGGAACTTTATGGACAAAAGGATTGATTACAGCAAGTGCGGGAATTACATACACGGGAGTGCTAACGACCACAACATTAACCAGCGGAGCAAAGATAGGAATACAAGGAGCAACAGATGGGACAAATGCGAGAGGAATATTTATGTGGGAGACAGCAAATACATCATGGGGTATTTATATGTCTCAATCTGGTGGAAGTAAATCATTAAGCGGTGGAACGGCACCAACAGGAGGTGTTGGAGGTGGTATATCTTCTTATGCTATTAGATTTAGATGTAGCACGGGCTCAAATGAAGGTTTCATATGGGAAAATGGCAATAACACTGCTTTAATGTCTTTGAGAGGGAGTGATGGACAATTATGGGTATTGTCTAATCCAATTCAATATTCTGATAGGAGAAAAAAAGAAGATATAAAGGAATGTTTAGGCTTAGATTTTATTAATAAGTTAAATCCAGTCTGCTATCGTATGATTGATGACAAAAAGAAATGTAGGACTGGCTTAATAGCACAGGAATTAGAAGAAATACTAACAGAAATGGATATGCTAGATTTTGGCGGTTTTATCAAAGAAAAAATTATGGTTCCCTGTCCAAAGCAAAGAGCGGAATACGAATTGAAGGGTGTAAGTATCAATCCAGACGATGTTAAATGTGTTGATAGTGGCGATGTCGGTTATGGTATAGGCTATTCAGAGTTTATCGCACCATTAATTAAGGCGGTTCAACAATTATCAGAAAGAGTAGTTAATTTAGAAAAAGAAAATAAAACTTTACTTAATATATTACAAGACCAAGCGAACCAACTAGCAGAAATACGAGCAGTCGTTTTCCCTCCCAATGCCTAGATTACACCCACCACCGCCAGTCATTGAAATAGATGGCGAACTAACTCCAGAAATAAAAAATCGTGTTTTAGACATTTCATTGAAGAATGAGGAAAAAAAAGTAGAGCACGAATTGGAAGACAACTGGAATTGTTGTTGTATAAAAAACAGACCAACCGACAGCCGTCTTATTAAATACTTATTTCAAATGGGTATCATTATCGCCATCATCACCCTTTGTATCGTGAGGTTATCTGAAAAGAACTTACCGTGCGAGACAGCCAACACTTATGTAGGTATTTTAACACTATTAATAGGCATCTGCCTTCCATCGCCTTCTTCAAGTAAGAAGTGAACACTCGTACAAATAGATTTTATACCAAGAAGCATCACCAGCACAGATTAGCGGAATAGCTTCATCAAAAGAACGACACATATTATTTCCGTTATTTATGAAAACACATTCCTTTTGGATACAATAAATACAACTTTCATTTTTTTTATCACTGACCCGCGAATAGAAATCACAGGCTGTCCGAGCGGAAATATTAATTAATAAAAAGTTTATGAGCATTAGTATAGGCGACATGGCGGACTATAAATACCAAAAGATTATTTTTCTAAGTAATGATTTTGTTGGCGGTAGCAAGACATTTGACAAAAACATTCAAATGAACTTTACGCCGACCAGAATGAATGTTAAGTTTATCCACTATATGAACGATATGACAGAGACGAAAACAAAAATTCTTCATATGGACCGCATTTGAATTATCGGCACATTCGCTGACAGCAACACAGCAAACATTTCCAATCTCAGCTACAACTTAGGGATTATTAATTGGACTGACGTTCAATACACATTTAGAGTACTTAAAACGGACAATGGCAGTATTGAGACTGACCTGCTAGCTGGAAGAATTGTTATATGCTTAGAATTTTTGGCTTAATATAAATATATAGTGATGGAGAAAATCAATAACGTAAAGGTGAAACCAGTTAAGCAAAACGGAGATGGCGATAAGTCGGCAAAAGGATATGAGTTGTTTGATGAACCGTATGCCAATATTTTTCTTCTCGCTCGCAAGAAGAGTGGCAAGACAACCGCGCTTTTTGAAATCCTGAAACGAACGACCGATAAAAAAACGAGGATTGTTATTATAGCCAGCACAATACACAAGGATCACATTTACAAAGAAATGGTTAAGCACTTCAAGAAGAAAGGCAATCCAATGGCTATATATACATATTTGAAAGCGGACGGCTACAGCGTGATAGACTATGAGTTAGACAAACTGAATAAACCCGACGAGGAGCATGAAGGCGAGGTTGAACAGGACGAGAAAGAAGAACCGAAGCCGAAGTTTCTTTATGTCGGAAAAGATGAAGAGAAGAAGCAGAGACAAGCGCCAGCTGAGAGACCGAGTAAATACATTACGCCAGAAGTCGTGTTCGTGTTAGATGATTTGGGTAGCGGGCTAAGGGATAAGTCAGTTAGCGACCTGTTAAAGAAGAACCGCCACTATAAGTCAAAGGTGATTATGAGCTCGCAGTATCTTAACGACTTACGACCCGAGGCGATTAAACAGCTGGACTACCTCCTTATTTTTCCTGGACAGAGTGTTGATAAAATTGAACTCGTGTATAAACATCTGGACCTCGGCTACGACCTTGAATACTTCATTGAAAAATACCACGAGGCGACGAAGGAAAGATTTAACTTTTTGTATGTTGATGCGGTATCTGATGAACTAAGGCAGAATTTCAATATTCGTTTTACTTAATTTAAATTAATTATTTTTTTCTATACAATATAGATGCCAGTTTCACCAGTGATTATTTCACAGCCAGCGGGATACAATATCGGATACAATCCAAGCCCAGTCAAAATGCCACAAGCGGGAGGAAGAAAGAAGAAGGGAAAAAAGAAACAAACAGGAGGCAAAGTTAATTGGGCCAAGGTCGGAAAAGCGATAGTAGATGCTAATAGGTTTATCAAGAAGAACCAATTGATTTCAAGGGGTGCTACTTTTCTTAGCGATGTCGGAGTGCCTTATGCGGACCGTGTAGCGAAGGCGGCGGCCAAACAAGGCTACGGCAAGCAACGAGGTGGAGCGGTTAAATTTAGGTAGGGACAAACCACTCAAATAAAAACTAAACCTTCTATTATGTTTTTTACTAATAATATACAACCAGTAGTAATGCGAAGTAAGCCAAAGAAGAAACTTAAACAACGGCCCCCGAGGATATACAGAACCAAAGATGGCAGACCTTATATCAAAGTGAAAGGGGAGCCTCGCAAGCGAGGCGTTCGCACACGTGCGACGAAACGAGCATATCTCAACTTTGGCGAGAAAACGAATGACCTTTCAACACTTCAAATCGTTAAACTGTTTCTGAAATATATGAAAGGGGACAATAAAATGAAGAAAACACGAAAGACGAAGGAGCGAATAATCAAGTCAGAATTCAATCGCCTTGAACACGAGAACCGCAACCAGATACAAAACAACCTGCTGAAAAAATATGAACTAATACACGAGCAGGAAGAAAAGGAAAAGAAGTTAAGAGAACAGGCAGAAGATGAGAAGAAAAGAATGGAGAGGAAGGAGAATGCTGACATTAAAGAAAGACAAGAAGAATTAATAAGGGAGGCGAACAGAGAGCAAAAACTTATAGAGGATGTAAAATTTGAACAAGATAGAAAAAACAATTTGATGTTATTACCACCACCCCAATTCCAACCTCAATACATACAAGGACCACCACAAGCACCACCACAAGCACCACCACAAGCACCACAACTAGGC
Organism: Paulinella micropora; assembly: GCA_019918135.1. Classification (NCBI taxonomy): domain Eukaryota; phylum Cercozoa; class Imbricatea; order Euglyphida; family Paulinellidae; genus Paulinella; species Paulinella micropora. Next base: position 7,040 of record WBZZ01000760.1, read on the forward strand.
CCACCACAAGCACCACAACTAGGACCACCACAAGCACCACAAGCACCAGAAGAAAAACAGATGCCATTGAAAACAAAAGAAGAGAAAAAGGCTGAAAAGGAATTAAAAGAAAAATACATTGAATTAATGAAGAAAGCTGGCTTTACAACTAAATTTATTAAAAGTTTGAGCAAAACAGAATTTATCAAACTTGGCACAGGAATAGAGAAAGCGATAGCCGATGCCCAATCAGCAGATGAGCAGAAAGAACTGGCGGAACAATACAAAAAAGAATTAGAACAAGAAAAAAAACTAGCGGAGGCCAAAGCGAAACACTTTGAAATTAAAGACAAAATATCATACATATCCGCAGGTTTAAGAAATGATTACAAGTATCCGAAATTGGACATACCCAAAACTTTGGGCCCTGCTTTGGAAAAAGAAATGAAAGCTCGGGGCAAACCACCGCCAAAAAAAGTTAAAGGAAAACACACGACTGCGGGTATGGCACAAGTTATAGTAGATGAAGGTATTGATTTAGGAATAGACCAGAATGAAATGAGAAAGAAACTAGCCGATTATTTGGGAATAAACCAAGCTGGTGCTGGGGCAAAAACGATGGAGGAATTAATACACAAACTTTTAACGATAGCGAAAGTTAAGAAATATTTGATGAAGGGTAAATACAGGAAAAAAATGAAGAAGAAGGATTATGTAAATAACTTAGTATCTGAAATGAGAAGCGACCCAAACATTAAAAATCAAGTTTCAAATACTCTCGGTATTCATCCAACCGAAGAACAGCCAACAGAAGAGCAACCACCAGCAGGGGCAAGCCCCTGCACCCCCACCACAGATGTAGAGAAAGTTCAACCAGCACTAACAGAAGAGCAACCAAACCCCACCGCCGAGGTAGACACCATTCAACCACAAACACAAAATGAGAAAGATATAAATCCAGGGGTTGTAGGGGGAGGAGGCCCCTACCGAGGTTTAATGACGGACGAAATAGACAACATTATGAAAAAGCACGAATGGTATATCGGTACGGTAGCCAGCGATGAAATAAGCAAACTGAAACCAGAAAAAAGAAAGAAGTATGGATTTATAATGAATTTAGATAAGTCTAGCCAACCAGGCTCACATTGGATTGCTGTTTGGATTGACACCATTAAAGACGACTCTATTGAAATCTACGACCCGCTCGCACTGTATAAACCGACAGACCTATTTCTACACCAAATGAAACAGCTTATTGACAAGAGTAAGCCGAACACATATCTGCTTATGAAGGTTAATCAAGTTAAAAACCAAAGCGACACAACAGATACCTGCGGGTGGCATAGTATTAGGTTTTTACTTGAACGAGCGAAAGGGAACCGCTTTAAATTCGCCAGCGGTTGGACAGACTTGAAAGAAAAAGAAGCAGATGAGTTGAAAGTCCAGAACGGCTATGGCTTTGATACTTTTATTTAGCAGATGTAAAACAAAAAAAATATATTTTCTATTATATATCCAAAATTAGAGGTGCGGAGACTAGTCTCTGCGATGGAATATAGGGGAGGCAGGAGCTCTAACATTTACTATGTCAATAGCAAAAATAGGATAAACGGCACGGACAGTGATTTCACTCACTCCATTGATATGAAATCGCTAGACAACCCTACACACTGTAAAATACTTCATATCTATGTGCCTAAATCGTATTATTCCGTCGCCAGTCCTTACAATACTTTTATTCTGAGTGAGAACGGAAACGAGGCGCTCATTACAATACCCGAAGGAAACTACACAATGAACAACTTAAAAAATAAGCTGGCCGAGGTGCTAACCGCAGAAAGCCCCAACGACTACGTGTACACAATAACGAGCAACAATACAAATACCGAACCCGAAGACGGCAAGCTATTATTTACTGTAGCGAACAATCCAATTAACATTCAACCGCGGTTTGTATTTGACGACGAAACTCGCATCCACGAAATTATGGGGTTTGAGCGGTCCTCTACTTATTTCTTTGCTAATAACGTCATTAAGTCTCCAAATGTCATAATCTTGACTGGCGAAAAAACCTTGTATCTACAAAGCGATCTAGTCGGCGAAGGTGATAATCACGTGCTCCAAGAAATATATACGGCGAATGAAATCCCGTTCGGCTCTGTTATCTACGACTGCTCGGGTAGTGAATACGGGAAAAGATTGTCTACTAGTTCAAGCAATGTGTATCGGTTTTACTTAACTGACGAAAACGACCAAGCCATTAACCTCAACGGCCTCGGCATTGTAATGACATTGTTGATTTACCGCGAGACGAATTATTTTAATTTATTTACATCATTTTTTAATTTGTTAAAAAGCCGATAATTAGTTAATTTATTTTTTTCTCAGATTAAAATATAGGAACCTTTGATCGTAAGTTTACACAAAAATGCCAACACAACACGGAGGCGAACTAGATTTTAGCAAGACTGACTACATCAGTGCTTCTTATCGTTTGAATAAGCTAGCCCCTCGCGAGGGCTCTGGAACGTTTGAAGTCAGCACTGCTGGCGGACAAGAACGAAGCTTTGACCTTATTAGCCGACCTTTTAATCTCGCTAGGTCTTATTTGAGTTTTACTTATACTATGAGAGCGGCGGGCGCCAACACTTATTCAAGAATTTTTATAGACTGCCTTTCGCAAATTAGCCAGATACAACTTCAGACCCGTAGCGGTGTTTATCTGTGCGACGTTAACAACCTTAGACAAGTGACTAAGATGTTGTGGAAACCAGAAATGAGTCTTCAAGATTTCTTGGACCTTCCTAACCATGGTGATGCCAGTGGATATGGATGTATGCTCCAAAAGTGTAATGCTAACGGATTGATTAACATTAGTGCTACTGAAGCTATTAGAACTGCCTTTCGTGCGGCTGCCGATGGTAATAACGATGTTGCCGCCTCTACTCAGAACCTATTGCGAGAGCCCGTGATTGCCGCTCGTCGTCATGATGATGCTGCTTTGACGACTGGCGTTGGAGCTTTGTCAGCCGTAAATGTTAATTACAACGAGGCGAAGTATCTTGTGGGAAGTGGAGCGAATGCCGCTTTGGCTATTAATGTGAAAATTCCTTTGGGTATGATTATTAACACTATTCTCGCACTTGATAAGACTATTATGTTTCCAGAGATTTTGACTATGCGAATTGTGTGGAGTGCTACTGACAGAACTGGTTATACGGTGACGAATGGTGCTGCTACTTGTATTAGCACTGCCTATCTCGCCGGACTAAATGCTACCATGCCTATGGCTGTATCTGCCGACGTCACCAATCTCGCCTTATTTCTTGCGGTTGAAACGAACCCTGATGTCATTCAATCAATTCAGCAGAAGATTGCTAGCCCCGAAGGTTTGAGTTTCAATATTGATTATCCCTATGTTTACAAGAATACTACAGCAGCAAGCACGAGCCAAAACATTATTATGCGATTTGACCGCGGGCACGGTCGCCGTTTGAAGAAGATTTATCACTCTGTTTTTAACACCGAAGAAAGGAAGAACACAGCTTATGATAACGATAACCGCGCCGCCGCTAAGGTTGTCAATTTTTACACTACTCTGGATGGCGCCCGCCAGCAAGAATTCAACATTGACTGTGCCACCGAAGAAGACTATATGTACCTGAAACCAAAGATTGAGGGTTCGGCCTTGTTGAATAACGATATTTATAAATACAACTGGTTCTGGGCTGATGCTTGGGATAATACCCGTCCGCTATATAGCAAGGACCAAAATGAAATCAGTGGTTTAAGTCTTGATACTGAGCGACGATGGGAATTCATTGCGACCACCGCGAATGCCGCCTTCAACCACTACACCGTGGCAATAACTCAGCGAGAGGTTCAGGTTAAGGCGAATATGATTACAATAAGTTAGCAGGGGCAAGCCCCAGCACCCCCGCCAGGGAGGTAAGAGGTAATTATTAATTTTTGATAGTTAATTTATTTTTTTAACAATATAGGAACTATGACCACCCATCAGCAAAATTTGATAGCACAAAACCCAGACGGAGACTTCATCAATGTCAAGGTCGGCTACGATGGCCATGTTGAAACCAACAGTATGAAAACAGCTTTTGGAGAAGCATTGGTCGGTCAATTAACCCCAGTTGTTCAGGAGATTTTTCCATACACTATCAATACACGAATATGGACATTAACTCAAACAAATGCGACAGTTTCATTTAATGCGAATATGGCTGAATTGAAAACAGAAGGAAAAATTACTGCCGATGCCATTTTGTTAAGCAAAAAAAGAATTAAATACAGAACTGGTATGGGAGTTCTAACCAGATTTACCGCATTATGGACTACTGATGAAACGAAAGACTACTATTCATTTATCGGATTAGGAGATAGCGGATTGAATGATGGTTTCTATTTCTACAAAGACAAAAATACCGGTATGAATATTATTCATTGTAAAGGAGGAGTTGGCACTACTATCGCACAAGCGAACTGGGATGACCCTTGTAATGGAACCAAAGATATGCCTGCCATTGATTGGACCAAAGGTAATGTATTCCAGATTAAATTTCAATATTTAGGTTTTGGTGCTATAAGGTTCTACATTGAAAATCCTGCGACTGGCGAATTCCAGCTAGTCCATATGATTAAATATGCGAATGCTAATACAGGTGTGAGCTTACGAAATACATCGCTTCCATTTGTAGCACGAATATTTAACAATGGTATTGGAACTGGGGTTCAATCGTTAAAGACTGCGAGTGTTAGTATGTTTATTGAAGGGACCAACAATATAAATGCGAGTATAACGAACGAAGTTGAAGGAACCAAGGCGGCGACTGCCACAGAAGGCCCTGTATTCAGTATTAGGAATAAAGCAGTGTTTGATAGTGCTGGTGCTAACATAACAAACTATTCAACCGTGTATCCTACATTGATAAGCATCACGAACGAGGACAGCAAAACAATTATCGCAAAATTAGTATTAAATGGAACATTAACAGGAGCTGGTTTTGCTGATGTTGATACCAAATATTCTATCGTAGATACGGACTCAAAAGCATCCGCCATCGCTGGTGGAACTACCCTTCTCAAGCTTTATATTACGAGCGGGTCAAGCCAGATACTCAACCTTAGAAATTACGATATATATCTGTCGCTGTCGCCGAGTGATATTCTAACATTTACACAAAAAACACTTTCTGGAGCTGGTGGCGGAAATGTTAATGTTATAGTTAATTTTATTGAAATCAGTAGGGGTCTTCGCCCCCTACAACCCCCTCCGATGCTGACTTAGTGATTTACCAAACAAAAAAATACCCAACGGCGGGGTCGTAGGGGCTTGCCCCTACAAATACTTTTTCAATTCGTCTTTATTTCGACACCACGGCTGACGAACTAGCCATTCAATATATGGCTTGTCAATCTTTGCGATGTCTTCTATTTTTTTGCCCTTGTATTTCCCAAAATGAAATGTGTCTTTCGGTTGAGCATTTCTCTTTTCTTCAATTGCTTTGATTTCGTCGTGGATTACCTTTTGGACATCTTCCAACGAAAAGGATTTTTTTTCTCCTTCAATGGAAAGTTGTTGGAACTTCTCACACAGTCTCGTAAGGGCGGACATAGTAGATGTGAGTATATAGTAGGGAGTATAAAAAATAAAAAAATTAAATAATTAATCATATAGAATGTCCGAATGGATAAAGTTCGTAAAGGCTTACTCTGCTAAGCATGACATAAGCTATGGTGAAGCGTTGAAAAAGGCTGGTAAGGAATACCGAAGGCAGAAGGGCGGCAATGCGGAGTGTTCTGAGGATGTCTATTCGCCCTCGTCTGAACGAAAGGGGGTTGACGGATGGAAGCCTGTCGCCAGCAAAGAAAAATCGACCGTGTATGAGAAAGATGGTAAAGCTATTGTCGCATTCAGAGGAAGTGCGGATAAGCGGGACCTGCTAACTGACGTCGCGCTGGTAAAGGGAGTATTAAAAAGAACTCCGAGATATAAAGAAGAGCAGAAGCTGGTTAATGAAGTCATAAAGAAATATGGTAAGGATAACGTAGAGCTGACGGGTCATAGCCTTGGCGGGACGATAGCGAAAGACCTGAGCCGACAAACGGGTGTAAGGGCGACCACATACAACAAAGGCAGTAGCACGAAGGACCTCATTGAAGGAGTGATTGACCGAGTAGCCACTAGGGTAAATCCAAAAGGTAAGAGGGCGAAGACCGCGAAGCTAACCACGAACTAACGGACGGCATACGACCCCGTTTCATTACTAGGGGCGACGGCGGTAAATACTAAGTTAGTGAAGCCGACGAGGGGCGTTCATACTATTAGGAGTTTCAAGGGTAAAGGCAAAAAAATATATATATAAAGTTTTTTATTGCTTTTTCATTAGAAAGGGGAAACCCCTTTCAAACCCCCTTGGGGTTGTAGGGGCTTGCCCCTACATTTAGTATCCAAACGGTCTAGCTTCAATCGCATTATCTACAATACCAATAATATTTCTTTTAGTGTAAGTAAAGCTGAATATTTTTTCTAAGTATTCGCTCGTTATTTTTTTCTGTTGCTTATCTCTTGTTATCTTGCTGTTCTCTACAATAACAACTTTACCAGATTTTTCAATTCGTTTAGCAATCAATTTTTCTTCCTGAGTTTTAAGCAATTCTAACAATTCATTCTTGCCGTTCTCAATAAGGTCGTTGTTTTTAATTCCAAGTTCGCAACTAATGACACTTAACATATTTGGTAAATTTAATGATTTATTGTTTTCATAATTCATACTAAAGCCTTTGACTTTCATACTTGCTTTGCCGTTATCTAAGACATATCCATAACACTTTGGTCCGCCTCCGATAAAGGTCGTAATCTTTGCTCCGTGTAGTTCGTCCGTCCATTCGCCTAACAACTTACCCGTTTTGACATCTGTTTCGCCTTTCGTTAAGTCTGTTGTATATATGACACTGTCGGTATCGTGGTATAGAACTCTGTTGCCTAGTTTGTCCATCATCTCATATAGTCTAATCCTCGCGTGGCAAGTCGTAAATAAAGCAACTACAATATTTGTTTTTACTGGGTCGCTTACCGCATCCTGTTTAAGGTCATAACTCGCTTCTATTATCTTGTCGTTAATAATGTTTATGTTTATGTTATCGACTGACTTGTCGCTCATTAACTTGTATAAGGTACCTTTGTCTTTAATCATTTTGTTCTGAGTTTTGTTTTGCTTTTCACCAAACTTGCCCCACAGGCTATTCAAGCACAACTTAGCAACCGCTCGCCGTCCTGGGTTTTCTTCTATTTTGTTTTCGTCCATCTTAATGCCCATCTTGACTTCCATACTGTCAATGTAGTTTCTTTTTTGTTCCTGTGTAATACATCCGTCAGGATATCCGCTTGACTCTTGTTTAACCTTTAAGAAAGTTTTTATGTAATCTTTGAACAGGCTACTGCTCTGCTCCTTCCAGTGCCATACTTCATATACCTTAATTAGCTTATAGCCTTTGTCTAAGGCCTTGTAGATTTCAGGAGTTGCCCAAGTGCCTGTTATTGCTCGCTCGTTATCGGCGTGCTTACATTCAGCCTTTTGTTCAGTCATTCCGCACTTGTCGCATAAGTAATACATCAGTTTTCCTCTATCAGCCTTAGGTAAAACGGGGTGTAGTAATTTTCTGGGCGGTATCATCTTAATCTTAGCCACTCCGAAATATTCTCTGTTTATGATTTTGTTTTTCATAGACAGTCGGTAATCGTCATTTGAGGGCTGTATGATTTCGTGGTGTCCGCTAGGGTAAAGGTCGTAAAACATAACGGTCGGATACAGAGAGCATATGTCAATGTATTTCGCATATTCGTTATCGTGCCGTGATTTCCAATACAATGTTAGAGCATCCGTTCTACCTCCAAACATTGCTTCTCGCGGGTTCAGCCTTTCTTGTTCGGTAATCCGTTCATTAGTATCTTCCGCTAGGCTTTCACTCGTTTTCATTAATCTCCATTCACATTCCCAGATAATTACTAGTTTGCTGACTTGTTTGCTTAGTTCTTTTTCTCGTCTCATTGTTGCCTTGTATAGTTCGCCCATCGTCTTATTCTTCTTGGTGTTGATTGTATTACCATTAAAGCACTTTGGACATCCGTGCCAGAGACAGCCGTGAAATTCGTAAGCGGTTTTCGTCTTTTCATCCCAGCCATCTACGTAAATAGTCGAATCGCCAATACGAAACATTTTTTCACCACCATTGAATGCGTGTTTGATATCTGTTTGGTCTAACCTGCTTCTGTAAGCTATCCATTCAACACAAGCCCGAGAGGTAATCCTGTTTTGCTTCTCCGCCTTCAACACAGCAATTGAATTCTCTGGCATAAACTTAGCGCGATACAAAGCCATAACACAACTCGCAATAATTGTATATTGAAAAGGGTCAATACCGAATTCTAGAAACTGCTTTCTAAAATCCATACAACCCCTTCTCAGAATGTCAACATCGCTATGACAGTATTCCGCGATTTCCTTCCGCATGTCAAATGTGCTGTTTCTTTGGCTTTCATACCATTCTAAGAATTGCGCTCTTTTCTTATCTTTCATCGTGTCGTAGCCGTAGTGCTTCTTATGTGGCATAACACCAACATAGTTTTTGTTCTTGTCCGTATTGAAGAAGTGAGGGAAGAAGCCTTTTTTAAGTTCGTTCAATCCGAATGTCTTAGGAAAATCGGCCAACGGCATAGTGAGGAAACTCAAACTATCAATGAAGCGGTATTTCTTCAAAGTCATCATCATTATCTTACCCCCCTGATAAATGACGAATGGCGCCTGCCCGTTATCAACTAACCATTTAAGAATAAACTGACAGTCATAACCGCGACTGTTATGAGCAATGAATGTAAAGTCGTTGTGCTTATATTCAAAAGCCCACTTACAGAAATCATCAATGTTCTTATGTATAACTGGCGGTTCCTTAGCATCAAAATACTGGCTTTCCGCGTGATTGACTATGTGCTCGCCAGTGTCCTGTGTAGCTTCAAAGTCAAAGAATATGTATTTCTCTGAAAAAGGTAGTATGTCTTTCTTCACTATTTCACATTGGTGATCAAGTGGTTTTAGTTCCTTACAATTACGGCATTTCGCATATCCGCACTTGTGTTCGTCTTTCCTTCTGTAATTAAGTCCGCACGAAAGACATTTCGCTTTGATATCACAGTTCGTCCTCTTGTGATTATTAAAACAGACTGTGTTTGGAAACTTTCTATTACACGAATAGCAATCAGTCCAATTGCTTCTATCGTTAATACCCTTACAGTCTTTGGTTTCGCAGATATTACAAGTGGATTCGCAGGCGTGCCTTTCCATATAACCCCTTAAACATAACTCACAGAAATTCTTTTTACTTACCATAGACTTCATATTGGTTATCGCATCATAGTGGTTCTCTGTCTTAAGTATGTAAAGGTTCGTAAGGCGCTTGCCTGCCTCATCAAGTAAATCTGTCTTATAAACAATCTTGTCAGGAAATTCAACAATAACGAGATTGTATTTAATGTGGCTAGCAAAAGTTTTAATTTCAGGAATACCGCATACATCCTGAAATGAAAGCCAATTCTTCCTGTATCTTTCGCCCCATCCTTATTACTTTGAATTTTTCGTGTTTTTCTTTTTTTGCTTTTACTACAACAATTGCTCTGGCCAAGCATATGTTGTCTGTATTATTAATTTGAATTACTCCTTTCTTTTTATATACATCCAACTTATTAATTACCTGAAGCCTGGTCCCTCCCGTCGGCATTTCAACAGATTTCAAAACGAACCTGAACTTATCCATATTGGTTCCATTTTCGTCTGTGTAAAGGCTTTCGTTGCTTTGAAATAATGCTGACAATCTTTCCAAAACATCGCTGACAGAAATCTCGTTAATCCTTTTCAATCCCGTAGATACTGCTCCATAGTAATCTACAAACTTGATACTTAGACTTACCATACTGCCTTGTCTCTGTCTTTTGATAAAGTCATTCAGTATTATCTCAATGAACCGTAGAATATCATTCATACTAAAAGAAGTGAAGTTGCCAGTAAGCCTAACCCAATACTGGCTTTCATTAACACCAAGCACGTGCTTCTTTCTATCAACATGTTTGATTTCGTAGTTAGCATACCGCATCAGGTCTTTTACCTTTTCTTTTCTTTCTCTCACTTTCGCTTCGAACACTTTCCCTTCCAAAATAGGTAAGGGCGGCGCTACTGGAATAGGATGATACTCAAAGTAAACAGCGCCTCTTACTCGGTTCAAGTAATTCTGGGCCGTTGTTGTATCAACCTTATACTTTCTTTTATATCCCTCAGGTATTATGTAAAGCACATCTTGACCCCTGACCCTTTTGATTTCATAATTAATGTTTTGTTCCCTAAATCTGTCCAACCTATACTGAATACCGTTGTAAGTGTGTGTCTCCATGAAACCTTTGGAGGTGCGGAGGCGTAG